>SMSR01009377.1:12902-30310 GCA_019453355.1 Ceratina japonica | reverse complement strand
CGGCGTTAGTGCACGCGACCTGACCTCTGCCCGGAGCCAGACCGTCGTCGTCGTCGTCGTCGTCGTCGACGGCGGCGGCGGCGGCGGCGCGGCGATGGTGTGTACGCCCCGTCTCCTTCTGCCCGATTGACACGCCGCAATCGACCGTAATAATTGACAGACACGCAAATCCACCGAGTGAATTTTGTCACCGTTTATCCTCCCTCCTCCCGTTCTTTTTTCAAGCACCTCGAGTCGCGACGCCTAATCACGGAACCCTTGATCGCTGATCAGCCTGATTTACATCTCCGGCGCGTAAGCCTTTTATTTCTCGATTTAGAACCGAGCGCCGCCGTCTTCGAAGACGATGGGACGGAGTGCGCGATTAATCGGTCGCAGGGGTGTGCACCGCGCGGGCTGTAGAGCGCGTCGCTTAGGGGAGGCCGCACGGGAACGCGCATAACCGGAGTATAAAAATACAATTATGGATGCAATCTGCGGAGTCGGTTGTTTTGCTGATTTACGGCTGGCGAGGTCCAAGTTCAGACGCCACGATCGACCTGGCTGTCGCGATGGAACTGGTGAGGCCGACGACACCCTTATCGTGATATACCGGTCGGAAAACATCCACGTCGCATTCTACGCCGACTGTCCCGATACCAGCCGTGGTATAATGCAATCAATTAGGTGAACGCGACGTTCCCTCGCTCCACCTTGAAGGCGTTCCAAAAAAGAAAGACACATCCTCGTGTTCAGATTTATGCCGAAGGAGTCAGTTTGAAAAATTGCCATTTCGATCGACCTAATTCGTAAACTGACCCGGGCCAGATAACACTGGCCCAGCTATTGTATGACAAGATTACTAATGCGGAAGGGCACTCGAGTGCAATCGCCTTGGGTCATGCACTGGCAAACCGAGAAGAAAATATATAAATTAATGCAATTAATATACAATAATTAAATTAAAAAAATAATTTTGTATAGTCAATTACAGTGACTTCCATTATTATTCGGACACATTTTGAAACGGTATAAGATTTTTAGTATTGGATTAAAGAACTTTATCTTCTGTGGAATTTTAGAGAGCTTAATTTACTATAGAATGTGGAACAAAGAATTAAAAAAACTTGGTATTCATTGAAATCGCGAGGAAAATAGTAAAGGACACGGTTTTTAACTTTTTTATTAGGGTCTGTAATAAAAATTGGAATTGTCTCGTTTGCAGATCTAAGTAAGTTATATGCATGTACAAAGTTTCATCAAAATTGATCAATATTGCTATCGCTATAAGCGATTAGAAATTGAAAAAATCGCAGTTCTCCACGACTTTCAATCTATAACTGGGATAAATTGAAAAATTTTTACATGTTTCGATATGCCTAACTCTTTTATGATTTCATGGATTTTTATAAAACGTTATACATTCATATAACACTTTTAGATCTACAAACGGGATGTTTCAAATTTTTGCTAGATCCTCTAACAGAAAATCTTAACATCATGATCTTTTCTTTTCTCTTCGAGATTTTGACGAATAGTAATTTATTTTAATTGTTTGTTACACATTACATAGTAAACTAAGCCTTTTAAAAGCCCACAAAAAATTAAGTTAGTTAGCTCCATATTAAAGAAATTATTCCTTTAATGGACATTAATGGGAGTCACTGTATGTGTACAACGAAAATCCCATTTTGTAGTTCCGATTTATTTCGTAGTTTCGCTAGAAAAAAAGTCACATTCTTGCTTCTAGAATGGTCTAACCCTTTGATGTATCTCGTAAAAATCATATTTCTTGTCATTTTTATCAATAAACGAGGACCCGATATTTGTAGCGGCGCCAGCGGCAGATAAAGGCAGATCTAATCGTCTAATTAATCATTAGAAATCTGTCGGCGGAGTAAACACGCCGAGCCGGACCTAAACAGAATCCGACGGCGAAAACATCGCGTTACACAATTGTACCGTAACCGGTTCGTGGACGGGGCACCCTGAACCCCACGGGACATGTGCTTCCCGCGTGCAATTACACGCGCGTTATGCAATTTCACGCGGATCCGACGAAAACATTTACGCCTCGCAGGTGTTCAAACGTTTTCATTCTATATACATCGAAACGACTCCGCAGCGACCCTTGGAAGTTTCCTTTCGGCCGTGCACAATCAAATTGGACAAGTATTGCATAAATCACGGGGCGGTCGTCAGAGCGGCGTCGTCGCCGGTCGCGAACCAAGGCTTTCCCTATCGTTGGAAGCCCTTCCCACTAAATATTTGAGCCATTACACGCTGCATCCGCCCCGATCGCGTCATCGGGCGCTCTGTTATTGTTCTATATTTAAACTGAAACTTTACCCCGCCCGGCAATTATTGTTATATACGCGTACGTACGTACGCGGTCATAAGCGTAAAAGGCGTGCACGTAATGGCCGTTGCTCGCGGGACAAACACTAGAGATATTCCAAAAGGTGCATGACACATCGCATCGCGGCTGACCGGGCGAGGAGGAACGGAAAGAGAGCCGAGCGGAGGAGAACGAAACGGCGGCGCGGCGCGTCGTCGTCGCCGCTATCTTGGACGTTCACATCGGTTCAGAGGTCAGCCAATTGAAAAGACGGAGAGGGAGCGGAAAAAATGTCGAGCGCGCGAACATTAAAAACGGCCGTTAACGCGGGGAACGCCGTCGTTATAATTGAAACGGCAATCTTTATTGTCGCAATTATTCTTGGATGGGCAGGGATTTTTTAACGAACCGGACGGTTATTAATAGAGTCGCGCCGCGCGTCCCGGGCCCGTTGCTATACGGTGAGAGGAACGACGACGCCGAGGCGACCGATTGTTGACGATCGCGTTTCCATGTCGCGGCGATTGAAAAATTTCATCGGGAAAACATCGGCGACCCGGCGGCGCGGCTTCCGAACGGCCGGCCGAGCGAATTGGAGGCTCTCCCTAGCGTGTTACGTCGAATTTGGGTCAATCGTAGAGAGCGGTCTATCGCGAAATTTATTGTACGTTATTCCGGGTTACGTAGCCGTTGCATAACAGGTCTCAAACAATGCGTTACATTATGCGCTGTCCCAGAGGAAATCGTTATTTTTCGAAGCGCCGATTGGATGGGTCGGCAACAGTTCTTCTCGCGGGCGGCGAGTACAGTGGCACTATACGTGGCTGATTATCAGGCGTGAGCCGCGCGATGCAAATAACGGCAGACGGATTTTATGGGGGATTTCGTAGTCAATAAGTCGGCGCAAATAACGAGCACGATCGAGTTTTAACGCGGAAAAGATCGACCGAACAAACGGTTCTGTTTACTAATTTCAACTGCGAATTATCGACACCTCAATGAGTCATGGCACTATAAAGTGTCTCGTCAATTGTGGGAGAATCTCGCTCGCAGATTCATCATTTTAAGAGTTCTACCAGATGTTTAAGAGGCATTCTAAATATTGCCAAAGATATCTTTGTCTTTCTGCTTTTGAACTCCCGCCAAANGGTTACGTAGCCGTTGCATAACAGGTCTCAAACAATGCGTTACATTATGCGCTGTCCCAGAGGAAATCGTTATTTTTCGAAGCGCCGATTGGATGGGTCGGCAACAGTTCTTCTCGCGGGCGGCGAGTACAGTGGCACTATACGTGGCTGATTATCAGGCGTGAGCCGCGCGATGCAAATAACGGCAGACGGATTTTATGGGGGATTTCGTAGTCAATAAGTCGGCGCAAATAACGAGCACGATCGAGTTTTTACGCGGAAAAGATCGACCGAACAAACGGTTCTGTTTACTAATTTCAACTGCGAATTATCGACACCTCAATGAGTCATGGCACTATAAAGTGTCTCGTCGATTGTGGGAGAATCTCGCTCGCAGATTCATCATTTTAAGAGTTCTACCAGATGTTTAAGAGGCATTCTAAATATTGCCAAAGATATCTTTCTCTTTCTGCTTTTGAACTCCAGCCAAGAATTCATATTTATTTATTTTTATGTATATTTCAGATCACGAGAGAACAAGCACAAAGACCAGTTTCGATCTTTGTGTGCATCTTTCTCTTTCTGTCTAATGCTGTCAATTTCAATCTGCGTAAAGTGAGTCTATTCTCTCGTGAACTCATATATATTTACGATACATTATTTCTAAATTTGTCGCATAAAGTATTGTTTAAGAGTCATTCGCAAATATTTTTGAAGATATCTTTGTCTTTCTGTTTTTGACCCCTCGCCAAGAATTGATTTATTCATTTTTATCTGTCTACGATAAATTATCCTTAAATCATTTATAATAGGAGATAAATGATGGTATAGATCTAAAGTCATGNTCGTCACATAAAGTGTTGTTTAAGAAGCATTTGCAAATATTTTTGAAGATGTCTTTGTCTTTCTGTTTTTGACCCCTCGCCAAGAATTGATTTATTCATTTTTATCTGTCTACGACACACTATCCTTAAATCATTTATAATAGGNATATCTTTCTCTTTCTGCTTTTGAACTCCAGCCAAGAATTCATATTTATTTATTTTTATGTATATTTCAGATCACGAGAGAACAAGCACAAAGACCAGTTTCGATCTTTGTGTGCATCTTTCTCTTTCTGTCTAATGCTGTCAATTTCAATCTGCGTAAAGTGAGTCTATTCTCTCGTGAACTCATATATATTTACGATACATTATTTCTAAATTTGTCGCATAAAGTATTGTTTAAGAGTCATTCGCAAATATTTTTGAAGATATCTTTGTCTTTCTGTTTTTGACCCCTCGCCAAGAATTGATTTATTCATTTTTATCTGTCTACGATAAATTATCCTTAAATCATTTATAATAGGAGATAAATGATGGTATAGATCTAAAGTCATGTTTGATGTTATTTAGATTTATTATCGGTATTTAGACTACAAACATTCAATATTCATTCCTCGGTGATTTCATCCTTTGTTATCTGTGAACCTCGATCAGGTGACTCTATTATACTCACAACTTATCCTTAGATTTCCATCCTTTATTGATCTCTAATCTGAAAATATCCCCTACCGCCCCAGTTCTTAAGCTTGTTTGTACCTTTCTGTGTTTTTTAATTACTTTTTATTGTGAATTGTCTTGGAATATAGTTATAGATTTGAAACTGATTAATAAAATAGTAATAATAATATAATAAAATAGAAATAAATGAATGATAAAAGCTTTAGTAATGTTCGTAATTTAAAACAGATCTTATAGATTATAGAATTTATGGTAAAGCAAAGAAGAGTTCATAAATAAACCTAAATCCTATAAAAAGAAGGAATAATGTTTTTCTCAAAAGTTCGTCTGAAAATGTAAGTGCGGGTTCGTAATTCTGCTTTACGATTTTGCCGTCGCGACAGCATAAAGTGTATTTCCGGTACTAAAGGGTCGTTTAACTAGTCCAACGTGGGTGTTCCGACGATCACACGAACACATTAGGGAGAAGACGGGAGAACTAAAAGAATTTTATTAAGTGCTGCGAATTTAGGAAAAGAAAAACTTTCTCAGAAGCAGATTATCATCAGTAAAAATATAATCCTTGGAAAGTTCAAAAATATCTGTGTTTTTAGATTAAAAAATTTTCTAGCAAATTATAATTAAACATACTGAGACAGTAGTAGTGTGTGATACTCAATTTGTAAATACTAATAATGCGTTTTGCCATAAAAGAATTATTTTGTATATTTAAGTACTAGAAAATCTGTACTAAAATTTTCCAGAACATTAACTAATATTTATTAGACTGAAATATCTCTGATAGACAGACATTAAGTTTAGTATACGATCTTCTCCCTTATGTAATTCGAAGTATCTTTAGACTTCTGAGATTCTGAGGACAGAAAATAAAGCGAAGGGTCACAGATCCCGACTGACTTAAGAAATTATCGTCGCCAGTGTAATTGGACCCCTTCAGGTTCTGGAGATACGAATATACGAACAATTCGACGAGACATCGCTCTCCCTCGGTAGACAAAAAATGGTCGGTTGACCACGAGTAACTTATTAATAAGGATACTTTATTATAAACGTTCATAAACACACAGACATAAACGTCCATTCAAATATAGACATCCTTTAATCGAGAGTTATGTAAGCACATAAATATGCTGACCTTTTTAGAAGTGACTATTGTTCATTGAATAAAAATTATTCTACCTTTAATGCGATATTAATAGTCGACGTATGACTTTATATTCTTCTACCTTTTGTGGTATTTGTAGTCGACATATGAATTTATATTATTCTACCTTTCATGGTGTTAGTAGTCAATGTATGAATTTCTATTGTTCTACCTTTTATGTGATATTAGTCAACATGTGAACAATAAATTAAGGACGTGGTCCAAGAAAGAAGTGTTAGAAATAAAAAATAAAAAATAGATAATATTCACAATCTGAATGAATGTCATTCTTTGTTGTATTTTGTTGGAATTATTCAAGATAGACTAATTAGACGACGAGATTATAAATTCATGTATATGGATCTTTCAATAATCCCTTCTGTTACTATAATTACACAGATTTCCTTACATTCGCAGATATCGTCACGAGACGGGATTCGCAGAATCTTCCCATGACCTGCACTAAGGAAAACGTCACTAGCAATGACCTTCTACCTTCGTTTGAACGGTTCGAGGTATTAATATAAAATGTATGCAGCCATTAGCACACACTCTCAAGTTTCATCTCATAAATAGTGCTCCTCCATCCATATATTCAGAGATTTAAATGAGACAAAAGTATGGAAGGCTCTGTCTAAATGCAGACACTAGAGACTATTCACCATCGCCCATCAATATCATACTGAAGCCAAGAAGCTAATTATATCAAATCAAGACTGCTTCCTTGTATTCTTAATGTCGTTTCAGATCAGGAAATAGCTTTACCATCTTTCTCGGACACACATAAGTAGTTTCATAAATAGATCAGTTTTATAAATAAATCTTTTACTGCACACTGTTTCCTCAAATCCCCAGTTTTACAAATAAATTTTTTTACTTCACACTGTTTCCTCAAATCCCCAGTTTTACAAATAAATTTTTTTACTTCACACTGTTTCCTCAAATCCCCAGTTTTACAAATAAATTTTTATACTGCACACTGTTTCCTCAAATTATTGAACATTCCCATAAATTTATGCACACCAGCAGTCTACACGTGAGGAAATAGAAGTATAAAGAAAATATTGTATATATTTTTCAAAAGAAATTTCAGTAATTGAATACGTAATATCCTAATTGTAATACCAAAGACGAATTGACGCGTTATCGATCTTTCATCAACGACGTACCCTAAATCTTTAGTAGTGGGTCGTCGGCACGCGTCTGTGTTCATTACTTATCTTATCAGTTCGACAGGTGCCAGTTCGATAATGTGAAAGTACAAATTTATAGTGAGATACCTATGTAAATGTGCACGCAAGCAAGTCATGTGGTTACAGATGACAGACGTGACTTTGTCATGGCCGTCAAACCTGACTTCATTATATTTTTGTGAATAAAAATCGCTTTTTAACTGAACATTATCATTTATCATACATTCTATTAATTCATTTTCTTAAATTATTAATAACATTTGTAAAAATCATCAACACCAAATATCTCATTAAAAAAAATTGTGACAATTACCTTTACCGTTTTTTATTAGCTATTGACTGATATTTTAACTTTATATAGTACATATATGTATACTGTTTCATTCTATTATATGATCGTGTTCCGCAAAAATCTTGCGAAATGGTGAGTATTTTCTGGAAAGGTTAAGAATCAGTGGCCTGTTACATTGATTGCACGACTGATAACGTGAATGTTCATTTAGAATGCATTTTTCAACTGATACCGCGAACGTTTCATTTTGCATAAAAATCCAAGGTCTGACGATTAATCTCTAATAATCGGCTCTTAATTACTTCAACTCTCAGATCAAAAGTTGCCACTTGAAATCCTATGTATATAGATCCGTTTCATGTCACAACAACCGGCTCGCGAGATCATCCTGTTCATTTATCAATGATTCACCGTGTAGAAAAATACGATCATCCTGTCGCCTCGTGAGCCCGAAATCTCTTCAACGATTCCGGACCAAAATATTATCTTTTTTTTTTCCTCGAATCTATTTTTACAGTTAACCCTTCGGATCAATCAATCGTACGGGATTCCGTTATCTTATCCCGTTGCAGCGTGACGCGTGGGCGGAGCGGAGGGAGCGAGGGAAAAAAAGAGGATGGACAGAGACGTGTGGAGGCCGTTGGCGCGTCCTTTTAGGTAATAGCACAGCCATTTACCACGTTCTAATCAACCGGTAAGACTGACGGGCACATTTTTTCGGCGATTGTGGCGCGGCCGGGGCAGCGATAACCGCGACAAGGGCCGCGAGTTACACGCTGATAACCCCGTGGTACTCGTGCATGAGGTCAGCCGGGGAGCGGCACGCTTTCCTCCTACACGGCCGACTTTGTGGCGTCTATATTTAGATTATCAATGGCTGGTCGGTTATACCAGGAAACACGGCCGTGCTTAGAAGAATTCGCCCAAGGATTCCTGGAAATCCGCCCCGAAACTATTAATCCCGAATAAAGCTGTTTGATGAATGTGCCTCTGTATTGTCTTCAATGGGATTGCTGTTCGCAGCTTTTCACATTACCCGGATTTCGCAGTCCATATGTTGTATAATATACTAATTTCCTACGATATACTTAAGATTTATTCTCATTTCTGTGTTAAACGATTTATATATTTCTTCATTTCGTAAAAAGTGCAATCTAAAAGTTGAAGATATTAAGTTAAAATGATAGAGATAGAAAATTCTTGAGTTTTTATATATTTAGTAGTTTAGTATGTAGATAAATGAATCTCATCCCAAATGCTAATGAAAGAAGAAAATTTGCTTTTATTATTACTATTGATTCTTTTTTATAGTATAATAAATTGTACATGTGATGAATTTCATGTCATATGTGAAAAGAACATTATGCCAGTTCGGACGTCAAAAACCGAATAATGTGAGAAGGTCTTTCGAGTCGCAACAAAAATAGTCAATGATTATATCTAACATATTGAACGTAGGAGTATTGAGATGAAGTGAATAAAGAAGAAGGGAAGAAAGAAACGTGCACAGAAAAGAAAATACAGTGCTGTTCATTTAAATTGGTATTGTAGAATATTTACAGACTATTATTCTCGTCAGTATAGTTATTCATTGATAATCACTTACTATTCTTATTTAAGTTTGTAGAAAATTGTCATAGGAAATTGTATATAACATGAATAAAATAATTTGAGTAAAATAAAATGTAGAATTGTTGTAAAGATTTCTTCTCTGATCTCTTCCCTAATCCCTGATCTGTTGAATAAAATAATTTGAATAAACTGAAATGTAGAATTGTTGTAAAGATGTCTTCCCTGATCTACTGCAAAGCATTAATTAACTTTGAGACTTCTCATATGAAAACCAGAAGTTTATTATATTCTCAATGAGAACATATTTTCCAAATACATACGTTAGTAAAAATATATGTCACTTAGTAATTTAGAACGCAAAGGGATAATAACTGATAAGGAAATCCTTTCAAAATTTGAACAAAATTTCTTTCTCTGACGTAAGCATATACATATGTATATAAATTTACACAAGACATGCATGCATGCATTTTTATTCAAGTGAAGAGCATATGTATAAAATGGAGATTAATTAAAGGCGAAAAATCTTTTAGGTGTATCAGATGGGAATTGAGAAATAGTACAAACATAGTCAACACGAACTCAGTTCCGCAAGAGGTCGCGAATGAATAATTGCTACCAAATGCTGACTTATCGCTAATCGTTAGATCGAGTCACGTGCTCGTTTCGTAAAGCCCGCGAATCACGCAGACATTTATAGAAATTAAAAGAAAAAAGATGAAAAATGCAAACGTATGAGTTCCTCTCGTTAATCGCAGAAAATTCTTTTATATGATTTCGAACATCTGCTATCTCCTTAGAGAACGATTTCCTCCACTGTACGACCTTGCGAATGTCGCGCGTATCTCAAAATTCCAAAGTTTGCGCTAACCGAGATTAAAGAGTTCCCATTCGGCGTGACACGAAAAATAATTCCTTATCGGGTCGCCGCGTGAAAGTTCGCCGATCCACGTTGCCGCCGCGTACCTCTCCGTATTTTCCGCATTCCTGCGTCCTCTTTGTAATCCGATATTGAACGTCAAAATCGAAACGGCAGGAGCGGAAGAGGTCGGAGGGACGACGGGAGCGGTGAGTCACGGACGGTCGCCGCTGCGGGATAACGGCGTAACAAAAGCGATAAAAGCTCGCCGGTCGTCCCCTCGTCTCTTACATAAAAGTAACCATAATAACAAACGTTGGACACGTGCCAGTCTGGTAGGAGCCAGGTCGCGCGTATAATATAATATAATCTGAGGCGAGACGGATGCAGTCGCCACGATGCCCGGTTTTATTCCATACAGGAGTGTCGAGCCGCGAATTGCGAAATGCGGCCGTTTGACCCAGCGACACTGATACGAAGCATCTTGATTAGGACCGTGTGTAACGACCTTTGCGTTGGCTCGAAATCCTGGCGCCACCGGTATTTCAAAGAGATCGAGGGCGCTACAACGGCCATTAATTAATTTAAAAAAAGAAACGTTCAATAATTATTCATTTAATTGATCGAGAGTTTTCTCAACTCCACGTACGTGCGAAGATATTTGACACTTTCGGCACAGCAAGCGTTAGATAAATTCAGGCTAATCGTTCTATCGAAGTATCGTTTTTACATAATTTCGTTTATCTATAAATTACGCCATAATTGATAAGCTGGAAAAAAAGGAGCGCGATGAGGAGAAATTAATTATAAAATGCGGCGTATGTAATCGATCGTTTGTTTACCAGCCAGTGGCCAGCGATGGGACAGACAAGGGTAGCTCGAAGGATGCGTGCATGATGAACGAGCTTATTAAATACCATGGGGTAAAAGAGAGGGTTCATAATCGGTGGGACATCGCGGAGGGAAAACAGTGGCCGTTAAGTCATGGAGAGGTTCAGTCCGCCGGCAGCGTCGTTGAAGAAAAGAATCAGCCCTCCGATCGCTTGGAATCTTGGCCTCACCAGCAAGGATCCGAGGATCGTTAAAGTGATCCTGCTGGGCCATCAGGGTGTCGGCAAAACTGGTAACAATTCGACAATGCTATGTACCAAGTGTTGACCCTTTCCACTCGATTTATTTTTAATTCAACTCTGTATTATCATATCCAACGTGACGTACGGTTATCACTATTTTTACCGAAGGTATCAAAGGACACCTACTCAAATTTTCGTTTAAAATTATTATTAGTTGAATTAAGTTAAGTAAGTAAGAGTACTAAGTACTAAGTACCAAGTATTGACCCTCTCCACTGACTTATTTTTACCTTAACTCTGTATTATCATATTCACCGTGGCATAGGATTAATACTATTTTTATCGAAGGTATCAAAGGACACCTACTCAAATTTTCGTTTAAAATTATTATTAGTTGAATTAAGTTAAGTAGGTAAGAGTACTAAGTACCAAGTATTGACTCTCTCGATTTGACTTATTTTTAACTCAACTTTGTATTGTCACATCCAGCGTGACATGGGATTAGTACTATTTTTACCGAAGCTATCAAAGGACACCTACTCAAATTTTCGTTTAAAGTTATTATTAGTTGAATTAAGTTAAGTAAGGAAGAATGCTAAGTACCAAGTATTGACTCTCTTCATTCGACTTATTTTTAACTCAACTTTGTATTGTCACATTCAGCGTGACATAGGATTAATACAATTTTTATCGAAGTTATCAAAGGACACCTACTCAAATTTTCGACTAACATTATTATTAATTGAATCTCGTTAAATTAAGTTAAGTAAGTTTAATTTAATTCATTATTTTAAGAAATAGTATTAATACACAATCTACCAGCACAGCTTTTGTACAGATTGTATGTAACAATATTTCTTCATATTTTATTTAGTAATAAAAGTATAATACCTATATTTTTTATAAATCTAAGTACAATTTAATGTTGGCATTTGTAGTTTTTTTGGTCTCTTTGCTTAAAATGATAATTGCAACTTGGTATATTTGTTAGTTGCAATAATAATTATGTATATTTGATTGAAATAACAATTATAACTTTAACAAGATTAAACTTTCTGTTCATTTTTTATTAAAAAATTTAAATCATGTTAACTTTAGTATTAAAAACGATACAAAAATAAAATTTTGTAGCTTTGCAAATTGTCAACGTTTGCTTTTCCAGCTCTGGCAGTGCGATTCGCGACGAAACGGTACATAGGCGAGTACGAGAGCTCCACGGAAAGGATTTACAAAGTGGACAACTTCCTGGACGCGACATGGGAGATAACCGATCCCCCGGGGTATTTACCACCGCCGACCGAGCTGAAATTGCGCTGGGCAGACGTGATCATCCTCATTTATTCGGTCTCCGACCGCGTCAGCTTCGACGAAACGTCTCGTCTTCGGTAAGAATGTCAATCAACCGCCTAAACAATCAAAGTGCCAATTACCTATTACGTCCATTTTCTTTTTTTTTTTTATTAACGACAAGCTGTTGGTATTGACCGTGAAAGAAGATTATTTGCATAACGACGTGTGAACGTAATAATGAACGGTGTGCTATTATTAGCTCGCATGAATATCAAAGGGAAGCTTAGCGTACAAGAAATGTCAAAGGGACACTAGGCAGTCAGGCAGCCAGGCAGTCGTGGAACAATTTTCACAGGAATATAATTTTCAATGGGCAGTGAAATTGTTTCGCAGCGTTTACGTGTGACGTGCTATGTTTTATAAGAAACAATTGTAATTAGTATTCCTAGATTTCTAGTATCGCACGCAAGGAAAGCTAGGAAGGTGCCACCTGTGGTAGTACTGATAGCGAACAAGTCCGATCTGACTTACATCCCCGGCGAGAGGGTCGTATCCACCGCCGAGGGACGTCAGAGAGCCGAAGAAATAGAGGCTCACGCGTTCCACGAGATCTCCGTCAGGGAATCCGTCGAACAGGTAACATCAATACCTTTGCTACGATTAAAAAGTAATTAGAATCCAAAAAGTATAAAATCCAATAGAATCTTCGAAGAGTTAAATGACAGTAATAGTAATAGATAGTCAAAACGATTTCCGACCCATGTGGCATGTGTGTGTACGTCAAGTCAATTTCCTTAAACAGAGAGAGTGGAATATCTACTCATGGAACGGAGAAATACTTAAAGATTTCAAATCACTTACACTAAATAATGACTAGATATTCCACTCTTTCGATCCGGATAAATTGACTTGTGGTATAGATGCCTTTCGAACGGGTCGCGAATCGTTTTGAGTCGCGTTTAGAACAGTCAGGAGTCGTTGACACGGCATTACGTCGTCGGACGATAAAATCGCAAGCAGTTGACGTAACGCTGACATTGACGTTGTTAACCTTAGGACTAAGGAAAAGGCCGCTCCACGTGTAAACTGTTGTTTAGATCGACCGCGAGATAAAACGCCGTGAAATGAAATTACATTCGTTGCGTAAGAATTCCCAAGAATGCGAACGTCGCGTCTTTTATTTCGCGGGTACATCGGCTCGGTTATCCTTCGGATCGAAGCGGACGTACGCGAGACGCCCGTCCGTTATCGGTGTCCACGCGACGAACACATTTTTTTACACGCGGACGTCGCCTGAAATCGCTTGTGCGATTTTCTAAAATTCGCCACAGCCACAGACACAACACCACGTCATCGCCGGTCGCGAAAGCTTCGGCAGACGGGCCGATATCTCGGTGAGCTGAATTATATTCGTACGGCCTGGCCAGTCGATACGACAACGACGCGTCGCCGCGACGTCGACGTCGACGACGACGACGACGACGACGACGTTTGGGTCGTTGACGTAACGCCACGTCATCGATCACCGGGAAAGGAAACCCGATCGGAACCGGAGCGGATCGGAAATCTCTGCTATCACCGATCTACGTACAGTCCGTCTCGTGTTAATCGTGCACGGATTTATTATGCACGTTCGCAGTTATTTTTAGTCTATCGTAGATGGAGGCCTCGTTATGCGATTCTGAGAGGAACTGTATTAATCGTGGGGGAGATGGCTTCCCGCGGATCGATTGTTCCGCTTTGTTCCGATCGGTCACGCGACCGAGACTAATCGCGAGCCCCGTTATTTTTCTAAAACGATTGTTTACTCCTCCGGGAAACCGGTCATGGCGTTTATGCGTGATCGCCGAGTGGTAAACAAAATCTGTATCACGGAGCGAGCGGAATGCGGGCGGTACATCTCGACATAATCGACCTTCCCGGACATCTCGGGACGATCGTCTTCGTATTATCTCCCGAGCAATTCGAAATTCGTTTCACAACTCGTCCCGAATCTCAGATTGCATTTAAGGTAAATGTCACAATTTCTATTCGCGTCTCGACTTTTTATTAATTATTTCTCAATAATATATAATAAAAGTCTAGTCATTGGCTTATTTTTCTGTAATTTTCAAATAACAGATAATTATAGAAAAACAGAAATTGTGAAGTCAACAGAGATTGAGACATTTCCCTTTCTTATTTGTTTTTTTCGATTTTATATTCTATTATAAAGGTGGAAACCCTTATTTTTTTTTATACTAGCATGAAAGAGTCATTTACTATCGCCTATCCAATTTTTATTATCGTTAAGAAGTTTGATGCAAAAAGACATTTACTTTCTCTCATCATTTAACTCACATTAAATTATTTTTGAAATAATACTATGCTTTTCATTTATTCATGAATAATACACAGAGTGAATATAAAATAATTGCAATAAATTTTTATTTCCATAATAATTAGGAAAGTTTCACTTCATAATCGTTCGAAAAATCAATACACCCTTTTATAAAAAAATGTTCATGGCCTTTCATATAAAAAATGCTCCCCATTTCTGCTCCATGAATTAATCTTCAACAGATCCAAAAATATTCATCAAATTATACCTTAAGGACGGCTTTTTATTGAATATTGATCGTAAATGGCGTTACTATCGTCTTTTAGATCGTTTTAAACGAAGTTAGATGTGCCATACACGTGTCGCGAGCGAAAAATGTTGATAATGCCGCGCGATAATGGCGACCGGTATCGGGCGAGCGTAGACTGTGTGAAAAAAATACTCGACATAGTGGCTGAATAGATAATCCCGCGCGGGGTTACATAACGATAACGGCGGACTGGTCCGATTATTTTTATTCGACAGGTCATGGCCGTTTTCACCGACATCTTCAAACTGTTGACGGAATTGCCGGGCAACTCAGGCCAGCAAGGAAGTTCCTTCAGGGTGAGGGCGTCCACCGACGGGACCCTGAACGTCCTCCGACGTCCATCGCCAGTGCCCCTCAAGAGGAGGTTCAGCATTTCCGTTCGTGGGACGCTTCATTAAAAAATCAATTCCTTTAGAGTTTTTACTCCAAAGCTCCAATTACGATACTCCGTGTTTCTCGAATTATTGAATTGATTAAATCGTTCGTCCTCAATTTTTGTTATAGACTGCGGATTTTTATGCAAAATGAAACGTTCATGTTCTCAATTTAAAAATAAAATTGAGAATTCTGTTATCCTTTAAAAATATCGATGTACATTTTGTTCTATAGATTTTAGCATATTACATGCATTTTTTATATCGTTTCATTAAAATATAAATGCATAAACTCCGTAGTTTACTCATATTTCTATGATTGTTACATAAATTGTATTATAATTAATAATTATTGATTAATAAACAATAGTAGAAAACAATATTTTATTAATATCAATTTTCCTAAGAGAATAACAATAAAATTTGCAAGATTCATCCATTTCTAATGGCAAGCGCGAGAGCTTTGGGATTCTCGTCCTGAATCGCTGCCCTACAACGAGCTACTGTGTTCGCAGCACTTTTCCCAACTGAAATAGAACATTTAAAATCACGTTAATTTAAAAAAAAAATAAAAGCGAGAAATAGTCACCTCTTAATCTAGCTGCTCGCTGAACGCCAAGATTCAGTTCCTTCAGGTTCGCCGTGAGTTCTCTGTAACTCTTCATCCTGATTTCATGTTCCCTAATTAAATCCACGTTCACGTTTTTCAACTGTACAAGCCTCCGTCTCATTTCATCTATATTCTCGAGGATCCTCGCGTCTTCGAATCGAATTATAATGTTCTTCAGCAACAAAGTTTCATTAGCTGCTTCTGCCTGCAGTCGAGCATCAATTTCCTTCAGCTCTGCAATCAAAATGTACAGAGAACTATCTCGACAAATCGTAAAATAAATACGTTAAAAAATTGTTGCATAATTAAAAATTGAGTAAATTAATATAATAAATAATAATATATATTATAATGACTAAATAACTGCATTCATTGTCTTGCATTAATCTTTCAAGTAAAGGTAAGCAAGAAGTGTGAGGCTGTGCTTGATGAATGGTGAAGTACTGACCCTTGACGCGCTCGAGGGAGTCCAAGAGCTTCTTCTCTTCGTCCGGGAACGAAACCAAGGAAGACAGCTCCCTGAGGCCCAAGTACAAGGCTAACGATTGTATAATGTCACCGGCGAACGCGGAATCTTCCGTCCGTATGGTCACTCTGCCAGCTGCGTCCGCCATAAAACAGTGAAGCTTGTTGTCCCTCATTCCGCGAAGCCAGATTTCAATGCAGCCGTTGTTCGAGCTCTCTTCTCTCACTTCAAACTCTTCTTCAAGAATAAGACTCTGGTTCAACCAGAGGGCAATTCTCTGCGGCCTCTCTGCAAACTGATTTGTTTTTACCGTAGCAACATTCAACTATTAATAAACGCTATTAGTGAAGATCTCCTGATAAATACTTCAGCTGTAACTCCGTTCTTCTCGAAATCGTCCGGAACGCTCGCAGGACGTTGTATCATCTGGTACATGCAAAACCTTGGCAACTGACGCGTCATCTCGAATACCTTAAAATAAAAAAAGGAATCCACATCGATCAAGAAACCATTTAAAAATTTTTCTATTAGAAATTAAATTAGAACAAAATTTGCTTGGCTATCTTGCTAAAGTCGTAATTATTTAAGCTAGAATCAAAGTGAAACAAACAATACCAATACTAAATTGCACTAAAATGTGAATAACACGTATATGTTATATATTAATATATAATTGTACCTGCAGTAAATCTGCGCCAGCCGGACCGACGCTCACTTTCACGTGTATGTCCACGGGCGCGTTTTTAGGAGGTCGTAATTCTATCGTCAGTTCTCCCTTGGGTCTATTCGAATGAACTACGAACGTTTCACCTTCGAATACCCCCTCGGTGAAAACTATTGCGCAGTGAATCTAAATTTAATTTTAGAAATTAACCCCTTGACTACGGCGGACTTTGAGACCCACCGGCTGTACCATAGGGTAGCAATTTAATTACCGTGTACGCCGAGAATAGCGAAAT
>SMSR01009377.1:0-12791 GCA_019453355.1 Ceratina japonica | reverse complement strand
GCGAGAGCTTTGGGATTCTCGTCCTGAATCGCTGCCCTACAACGAGCTACTGTGTTCGCAGCACTTTTCCCAACTGAAATAGAACATTTAAAATCACGTTAATTTAAAAAAAAAATAAAAGCGAGAAATAGTCACCTCTTAATCTAGCTGCTCGCTGAACGCCAAGATTCAGTTCCTTCAGGTTCGCCGTGAGTTCTCTGTAACTCTTCATCCTGATTTCATGTTCCCTAATTAAATCCACGTTCACGTTTTTCAACTGTACAAGCCTCCGTCTCATTTCATCGATATTCTCGAGGATCCTCGCGTCTTCGAATCGAATTATAATGTTCTTCAGCAACAAAGTTTCATTAGCTGCTTCTGCCTGCAGTCGAGCATCAATTTCCTTCAGCTCTACAATCAAAATGTACAGAGAACTATCTCGACAAATCGTAAAATAATTACGTTAAAAAATTGTTGCATACTTAAAAATTGAGTAAATGAATGTAATAAAATAATTATATAATAATAATAAATATATATAATAATAAATAATATATATTATATTACATATTATAATGACTAAATAACTGCATTCATTGTCTTGAATTAATCTTCCAAGTAAAGCAAGAAGTGTGAGGCTGTGCTTGATGAATGGTGAAGGAAGGACTGACCCTTGACGCGCTCGAGGGAGTCCAAAAGCTTCTTCTCTTCGTCCGGGAACGAAACCAAGGAAGACAGCTCCCTGAGGCCCAAGTACAAGGCTAACGATTGTATGATGTCACCGGCGAACGCGGAATCTTCCGTCCGAATGGTCACTCTGCCAGCTGCGTCCGCCATAAAACAGTGAAGCTTGTTGTCCCTCATTCCGCGAAGCCAGATTTCAATGCAGCCGTTGTTCGAGCTCTCTTCTCTGACTTCAAACTCTTCTTCAAGAATAAGACTCTGGTTCAACCAGAGGGCAATTCTCTGCGGCCTCTCTGCAAACTGATTTGTTTTTACCGTAGCAACATTCAACTATTAATAAACGCTATTAGTGAAGATCTCCTGATAAATACTTCAGCTGTAACTCCGTTCTTCTCGAAATCGTCCGGAACGCTCGCAGGACGTTGTATCATCTGGTACATGCAAAACCTTGGCAACTGACGCGTCATCTCGAATACCTTAAAATAAAAAAAGGAATCCACATCGATCAAGAAACCATTTAAAAATTTTTCTATTAGAAATTAAATTAGAACAAAATTTGCTTGGCTATCTTGCTAAAGTCGTAATTATTTAAGCTAGAATCAAAGTGAAACAAACAATACCAATACTAAATTGCACTAAAATGTGAATAACACGTATATGTTATATATTAATATATAATTGTACCTGCAGTAAATCTGCGCCAGCCGGACCGACGCTCACTTTCACGTGTATGTCCACGGGCGCGTTTTTAGGAGGTCGTAATTCTATCGTCAGTTCTCCCTTGGGTCTATTCGAATGAACTACGAACGTTTCACCTTCGAATACCCCCTCGGTGAAAACTATTGCGCAGTGAATCTAAATTTAATTTTAGAAATTAACCCCTTGACTACGGCGGACTTTGAGACCCACCGGCTGTACCATAGGGTAGCAATTTAATTACCGTGTACGCCGAGAATAGCGAAATTTTTTATTGGGATCCAGTCTTGCAAATATATTTTAATGATCAAAAAGTGAATTTCATTACATTAAAACAATATTATTTATTTATATGTATTCTGATTTGAATTGAATCTATAAGTATTAAAAATTTAATATTGCTATAATGGAATAATCGATAGGCGTTCTCAGTATCACAAATGCAAAATTTCTAAGCGCTTATAGGCACCTATAGTAATTTAAGGGTTAAATAAAAGGGGAGAACGTATAATAGTTGAACGACTTACGAGGAGTCCAGGTCCCGAAGCGAGGGCAATGCAAGCCGCGCCCCTCGACGTGGACAAACTCACCGCCAGCTTCATCCCGTGGTACATATTCGGGATAGACGCGGCTCGCTGCCTAAGTTCCATTTGCAGCACTTGTTTCTTGGCTAACAAATCGCGCATTGCTTCCCCAGGTTCCGGGGTGTCCATTGTGGAACCGGAAGCGTAGCCACGAACTAAAAAATCAATATGTATTAAATAAGAATGTTAATCCGTTGACATGAAAATAAAACGGAATTTAATACTTTCTAAATACTATTGAAAAGTACTAATGCAAAAATTCCTGACAATAAATACTAGTAGAAAATAGTATTTAAATAAATTTCATTACTAATTAATATTAATCGAGGCCTTTATGTCTCGGAAACGTGAAAGTCTACAATGGCACATGAAATGAATGACGTCTCCCAGACGTCATTGTATGTCAAGGGGTTAAGAAAGTTGAGGAAAAAGTGGTTCTTCTACCTTCGCCGATAGAAGAAACCACGATTAAATCGAGTTTCCCGATTCTCCGGTAATCGGCTTCCACGATGCCGGCCACTCCGGCGGATAATTGAATCTTGAAAATTACTTCCCCGTTGTTGAGCAACCGTGCATCCATCTTCCCATTATTCCATCCTGTTATAACTTCCGGGGTTCCGTCCCCGTTCAAGTCGAAGCTCCTCGTCATCACCACTCGGTGCTTCGACTAAAAATTTATTAAAACTCTCACTTATGTAATAAATGCAATCATCCTTTTTTCTCAATCGATTTGACGAATGACCTTGACGCGCCAGAGTCTCTGAGTCATTTCGTACACCCCAAGGGTCCCATTTCCGACGGAGTAAACGAATCTACGATTAGGAAGTCCGGTTAAAGTGGTAATCGGAGCTGTTTCTTTGGTATCCCAGATTATGTTGTCTTCTTTGTAAACTTTTATCTCGAAATCCTTCGTCCCAGTCACCAGCTAAAAATTTTAATAACAATTTTGTAGGATTTAAAGAGTGAATATTCTTCTACGAGAAAAGAGTGAATTTTCTTCGATTTTACTTCGTTCTCGTTATCGCCATCGAAATCGAAAATGACCAGAGAGCTGACGGTACCACCTACAACGGTCCATAATACTTCTGTGCCTTGCGAGTCTAAAATTGTTACAGAACAATTGCCACCGACGATCGCTACTTGATGAGGTATCCAACCCAATTTACCGATGGTGATGCACCTCGCCCCATCGGACATCTAATAAAGCAATTAAGAATTAACACTTCACTCTTCTTTCTGAACAAAATTTACCCCATCACCTCTTTGTAAAAAATATCAGAATTGTCTTCTATGTTGTACGCTAGAACATGCGTCGCGGTTCCAATTAAGAGGATGTCTCTTTCATCGTCGTTAAGTCTGCCAGTGTGCAATGCCGTGATCTAGTAGTACAGGTAAACGATAATGGCTCTAACTTTTCCAGTGAAATTGTCATATTTGATCTACCTCGGTCCCTATTTGAAGTTCCGCGAGTTCTCCGCTCCAAGACAGTTTCCTGTCGGACTGTTCATGATCGTGGCTAGTTATCTGCGGCTGTCGGTGAGGACTGTGCACCAGAATATTTCCGCCGTAGGTAGCGGCCACTAGACAAGTGTGGGACCCGTCAAATTTCCCGCAGGCCACGAGCCCGGGTTCCACGTGTTTTTGGATATTCAAAGAAAACGCTGCCATGTTACGGCCACCCCCGGTGGTGAAGCATACTCTGATCCAATGTATGGTAGCAACCGTTTGTGGACTGGTTCAATGCCTGGTGGATTATTGATCTCCACCTGAACTGTGAACTTTACCTGATTTAACTATACTTTGTGGGTAATCGTAATTGCTTCCGAACTTCGAAACTTTCTAACACAATTCAGCGGCTGCTTACTACTTTTTTTTTAGTTATCACTTTTCTGTACTTTTCATTTAATTTCCTGTCAGGATTGGAGATCGATTACTTAATCTTTAATTGAATTGAACTGGCAACTGTGTTGTTTTCTTATTCGATTAGTTAAGAATTGAAATTATTTAATTAGCTTAGTCGGGAGAAATTCAAATTAATGATAGAAATTATGCGAATGAAATTAATATACAATACCGTATAGGAATTGATGCAATCTTTCATATAATGACTGATCAAATAATATAACGAGTGTTACAATAATTAATATAGCAATTAATACAATGTTTCATATCCTCAGTCTACTGATTTTTGTTGCTGCTGTCAAGGGCTTGACAGTAAAATATTGGAATAGATTGAAGTGTCATAGGTAGGAATTTTGAACCAGATTTAATTAAATCATATAATTCATTCGGGCATAGATACAATGAAGGTTTTTACAATTGTATTTAAAAGTATGCTGTATGTTTCATAAATAAACAGTTTCCGCACAAGCACTCTCTGAGACACCACATGCACTCTGGATTACTGTCTTTGGGCACTGCCGCCGGCCGCTCCTCCAGCTTCTGGATTCGTCGCGGATGACAAGACAACAAAGATCAATGCAGGAACAATGTACATCCACTGTGAAAATAACGACGACGATTAAATAAATATTTGCCACAATTAAATGTCAAGTATTAAAATTTCAAATAGAAACTCACATATCTTGCAAGGAAAGATCTATTATCTTTGGCCTCTCCTCTTTCTCTTGCTTCTTTCTCGCGTTCAAGTTTCTGAATATATGTAGCAGTGTCTGGAACTGGTCCACCGTCGGGATATTTCAGGTTAACGTTTGTTGTTGTCCACATGTTTGTAAATGGAGCATTTGTGCCGCACGGCCCAGGTGAGGATATACTGACTGATATCGGCTCTGCGGCGCTATCTAACCAAATTGTTATAGAATCTTCTAAGTCAGAGCCAAGAAGATAGCACTGTGAACAAGGTAAAGACAAGTTATTTACTGATACACAAAGCTTAAAGGATGGAGCAACTCTCGCGAATATTAATGGACTGTATGCACACTTACCGCAGGTACTGAAGTTAGAAATGTAATTTCACTCCCTGAAGAGGTCCGAGCTACTGCCTTCAACCTGTACTTGCCATCGTTTTTGGCAAGATTTATCAGCTCCTTTATATGAGCTGGTAACAATCCATTTTGCCCGACGACAGAAGCACCGCTGCGAACGCTGGACACAGTGATGTTGCCCCTTTCTATGAAAATGGGCTCCGGCTCGTCGTTAAACGCGTGCCATAATCGTAATTGCAGCCAGGCGTCGTATTCTAGCTCGCTCTGAAAATTGAACGATTCGTGAAACGTGGCGGAGTATTTACGAATTGCATTACGGATTCGTAAGTGTACTAACCCCACGAGCTATCGACAGTAACACTGCTAATAAACTTATACAACAGTATATCACGCGCATTATTATAACTATTTATCTTCTATGTTACGTAGAAATATGATCAAATCGATTTCATCTTCTATCAACGCGTTTCACGCTTTATTTATAAATATTAATACGAATGGAATGTGCGAGCCTCCGCACTGCGGTGCAAACGATTTTCGCCAGTCAGCCCGTTCAACTTTCAACCAATTATATTTCTGCACGATCGGTAATTAACATTTGCCTTCTGTTAATACTCATTTAACATGGAATTTTATTATTATAAATCGATTTAAAAAATTTGATCAACGTTTCAAAGTTATTTAGGCAGTGCATTACAATAATGTAACAGCTATATAGTACTTCCTAGTGATAACGCCCAGATATACCCGGGCGAAGTCACTATATCACTACGATTTCCCTTTATCCGACAGATCAGCTGTTATTCTTATTATTAACTAATATTTTTGACACTATTCTTTGTAATTCTTCCTACAGTCTTTTACGAAACGTAATATTGTGACACAAAATCGCTGTAACGTGAACACGTTGCTTATCAGTATATATATATATCTACAAATATACTATATATTTTCTGTTCGCAAGTCCAGCGTCACCTGTGCCTCAATCTTACAGACCAGTAGTAGTATTTTCCAATCTTACCATCCGCCAGCGTAGAAGGCCCAACAATAACATTGATTGCCATGACAGTTGCATTCCTCCTTCTCAATTTCAATAGGTTATTCGAGTAGGTTTGTGATTATTATTGTGCTTCTAAGGCGAAACCGTGTTTGAGAAGTATCAGTGCCGGTAATGATACCTAATTATATACTTAAAGTGTTTAACAACGACGTTATCTAGTGCAGATCTTTCAGTTCAAATTACTGAAACAATACATAGTAAATAAGACTTGTAGCCTCAGTGTTGCATGCGTTTTGTTGAGCATTATTTATGCTCTTAAATCGTAATCCAACAACTCTCATTGGTATTTCGATCCCGTTTTTAATAATCGTCTAACTTAACATTAACAAAGGTAAGTTTTCTCTTTATATTAACATTTTCAGACATAGAAAATGTAATGGTTAGGATTTGATAAATAGTATAACCAGCATTATTTTTCTAGATGGAAGAGAACGATCCAACAAGTATTATTAAAATGATAAATGATTTAAAGTCAGGATCTGAAATGTACCAGAAAGGTAACAGCAGAGTATCCTTAAGGTTGTCTGGAACTGGACGTCCGTCACAGGTGTTAGGTGATCTGGAGACGTCTAATATCTCGCCTAAAAGACCAAGGCTAGACGATTCTGATAATTCTATTCTAAATAAGAGTGATACAGATTCTGCTCCGAGTAGTCCGTGGGAATGGAGAAGATTAAAAGGAGAGGTAATTTATTTCGTCAATAATATTGTAAATTAGTGCTCAACAATTAGGTAGACAGATAGATTTATTACCTTCCAAAACAGTTACAAGATTTTCAATTTCTTAATTTTAACTTAATTTAAACAACTAAATTTTATATATAACAACATTTCATTTATTTTTTTAACAGGTTATTTCCTTGAGAACGCGACTGTCTCACCAAGAAGCTGCCGTACAACAGCTTCATAAGATACGTAGGCAAATGGAACAGGTTTTCGAGAAGGAGAAAGGTATCTTGGAGATGCAAGTGGAACAAGATAAACAAACAATCAAGCAATTAGAATTAAGAGTCGATATCTCGCGTAGAACGATTCAAGAGGCACGGGAAGCTCAAGCTGCTGGAGAAAAGGAACTATTTCAGGTATTTTGTACTTTTTATTTATATCCTTTCTTATATTAGGAATATTTCTCTTATTCTTATGTTTGTCATATAATTTACAGATAAAAACAAATTTAGAGCAGAAAGTCATGTCACTAATGAATGAGAATGCAAAGCTTGTGGAAGATTTGAAGTCTAAACCCACCCAGGAAAGCCAGCCTGTGACGAACGAGGTTACTAGCGTGAACGAAACGCAGCTTAAACTTGAAGCAGCGGAATCAAGAATAGCGCACATGGAGGAAAAATTGAAAGAATATCAATTAAAGCAGCAGGAATATGAATTGCAGAACGTGGAACTTCAAAGTTTGAAGATAAAGGTCGAAAGACTGGAGTCAGAGAGAGCGTTGTGGGAAGAGGGAAAAATGCTGACCGTGAGAGCTGCGAGAGCGAATGAGCTTGAAAAGGAGTTGAACGTCGCGAAAGAAACCATCATTAATCTAAGGGAATCCGTTCGGGGAAAGTTGCTCCTGGAAGAACAGATGGCTAACGTTATGAAGAGATTAGAGCACACGGAGAAAGTAGAGCAGCAAGTGGCAACGCTCGAAGCGAAGAAGACTGAGCTTTTGTTACGTTTAGCTGAGTACGAGTCCATCGGAATCGTCGGAGGCCCGTTGGCTTTGAAACGCGAACTACATCGGTTGCAACAAGCTGAGCTGCTGTTAAAATCAGAGGAAGGTCATCTAAAATCGAAACTGGAAGCCGCGTTGAGGGAATCGCAAGCTTTGTCGAAGAATTACGAAGATGCGAAGAAACTGGCGTCGGACGTGGCAGCGTCCAAGGAGAAGTTAACGAAATTAGTCGGCAGACTTCAAAAGAAAATGTTGCTTGTTACCAGGGAGAGGGATAGTTATCGGCAACAGTTGGACCTGTACGAAAAGGAGATGACGGTCGACAGCAATAACGCGTTGACCGAAAGAATCCCTGCGTTGGAACGCACGATCGAAGTGTACAGAGAATTGGTTGCGAAATTGGAGAACGATCTCCAGGCGGCCGAAGGTCACAATAAAATGGACGAATGCGCTAACTTGAGGAAAGAAGTCGAGCGGCTGAAAGGCGAACTGGAGCACCGGGCGTTAAAGGGTGATTTCAATTGCGATTCGAGAATATTGCATTTTACCATGAATCCCGCTGCCATCGCGGAGAAGCAAGCGGAGGAAAAGCAGAAAGCGATGCTGCGCGAGTTGGAAGAGCTGAGGGCGAAAGTAGCGGTGGGCAGCGCTAACGTGACAGTGTCGAATCTTCAGGTTCAGGAAATAGCGGAGCTGAAGCAGACTCACGAGATAAAAATAGCTCGGTTGAAGGAGGCCTTCAAGGCATCGTCGCAGGAATATCGACAGGCTTGTTACCAATTGTTCGGCTGGCGAGTGGACAGGACGAAGGAAGGCCGGTACAAGTTGTCTAGTCAGTACGCTGAATCGCCGGACGACTACTTGTTCTTCAAGATCGGAGAGGACTGCGTGGATCTCTTGGAGACCGCGTTCTCGGCGACGCTCGGCCACTTGGTGGAGCAACATCTCCAGCGACAGCACAGCGTGCCCATGTTCCTAAATGCCGTGCAAACGGACCTGTTCAATCAACAAACGATGACGAATGTTATGAGTTGATCTTCCTAATTACGATTACGATTTTTTCTCCCGCGAAATCTAACAAAAAAAACGAAATTTCAATAACTTATTATAATCGATAATCGATAGATGTGAGTTTGGTTTAACAATGCTAATTTGGTTCGTTTAAAATGTTCTTTTGTTAGAAATTGTGTGCCATGTTTTTTTCGTATTATATATTTTTTAGCTAGGCAATTCAATTTATTTGTGTGAATGTTCGTTCATTTTGTCAGACTTCGTAGGAGCAGTAACTATTCGTGTTCGAATTATTTACTTTTCTTGTTAATATTATAAGAACTCTGGGTAGCAGATAATAAAACTATCATATTCGTTTTTTAATGTACAAGTTTTTCCCGTCTGGCTTAATTCGCCTTGATTTCGCATAATCCCATCCAATCTCGACGGTTTACGCAACTTAGTCGCACGCGGGTTCACAGGCATCGTCGAATCGTTAGATATTTCGGTAAATAGTGCCGTTTCAAACGAAACGTCAATTAAGTTCAACGGCTCGAACCTAATCCAGCAGATATCCAGTCGCTATCCGCTTTGCTTGTCACAGAATCGATGATACCGCGCGGAATAGCGCAGCTACGAATTATTTGCTGAAATGTCGATCGGCAAATAACGTCGATGTAATTGATATTTCAAATGAATTTAACCGAGCGAAGAAGTCGAATGGAGATCAGGCTTCCAAAGTGAATAATCAATTTCTTAATCTGCGAGTCCGACCGGAGGTCCGACGACGGTCAGTTGTCCGGCTGGCTATTAAGCCGAAACTAGTTGGAGCGTTGCGGTGATCCGACGCTTAATGCGAGAAATACAGCTTCCCTCTATAACTTAGGGATTTCCTCGTGAAACTTTAGCCGCCCGCCTATGTGTTGGAATAGGTTGACTCAAGACAGACGATGTTAATCTCGCGTCCAATTTCATCAGTACACGGAACTGGAAACTTCCACACCCGAAAGAATCGCTCTGTTAACGTGCGCGGACTCGATCGTACGTCTGCCCCGCGCTTCACCGTTCCACGAAAATTTTGTTCATCAACCAACAATGAAGCCCACGTGCAAACGAGCAGAACTTTCATTACGAAAGTTTCATTCGCCTTAACGGGAGACCGTATATTTAAACGGCGGCCAAAGAAATTAATAAAGACTGCGTTTTTGTGACGCGACCACTAATATTTCTTGACTCTGGAAAAATGCGATAAGAAATCGTCATAATTCAAGCTGTTGAATCTACGTTCTACGTTGAGATAATATCTGCTTAACTTTTAAATCGCAGGTAACAATTGTTAGGTGTGTAGCGAAAGGGAAGAAGAAATTTCTGCACCAAGTAGCAGGGGGAATCGTTCGTCTCAATTACGTCGCGGTGTGCGGCGCGGTGCCCGGAGGCGACTTTTCGAATTCTTATCGCATGAGAGAAAACGCCATCGGATATGGAACGGTATGGCAGTGCGGATCGCATGAACCGGTCCCCGGGGATCCGTTACCGGACCGTTCCTTGTGACCTTACGTGTCCGGGAGAGGAACGGCGCTGCGGCTCCCAGGGGACCGATTCCGATTGCATTGTCCGCGAAGAAAAGCTGTCTAGGGGTTGCTGGTCTTCATTAACGGCACGCCACGCTCGGCCACCCCTCATACCGCGGCTCATTAGACGTTATGAGGAATTAGACGTGTAGACGCACATGTCTCCTCGTGTTTATTATTGTGCAGAGGTAAATAATCGAACTCGAAGCGACGCAGCGGCAGGGAATAGCGGCGTGTAATAATTAAAGGGTTCCGAGGCTCTCTCGCCCTCTCTCTGTCTACGTGCTCTCTCCGGCTCGTCGCGCTCGTTACTCGTTACCGAGTTCCTTCGGATTAAATGCTGCTTCCGACGTCTACGACACGGCTTTTGGGTATTTTCTTCTCGATCTCTCAGCTTCTCTTAGAGGCTTCTATATTTTTAATTGAAGATTTGGTTGAATAAACAGATGAGATTATTGTAAGACTGAGGAAGGTTGAAATATATTGTAATTATCAGACAATTGGAATTTTATTAAATTTCTTAAAATTAAATGTTGCTACTGTCTTTGAGATGGCTCTTCGAGATGTTCTTCATGATCTCTTACCTTGTTTTAAAGACGAAGAATTTCTGTATTTTTATTATAATTGCAAGAATAAGGAAGGTTGAAATATATTGCAATTATCAGATAATTTGTATTTTATCAAGTGTTTTTTAATTAAATGTTGCTTTCGTCGTCTCTGAGATGGGTTTTCAAGATTTTCTCGATCTCTCAGCTTGTCTTGAATGCTTTTATATTTTTAATTCAAGATTCACATAAATAAAATTATGAGATAATTGCAAGACTGAGGAACGTTGAAACGTACTGTAATTATCAAACAATTGGAATTTTATGGAGCTCCTTCTAATTAAATGGTGCTTTTGTCGTCTGAGTTTTTGAAGATCTCCTTCAAGGTCTCTTATCTTGTCTTAAAGACGAAGAATTTCTGTATTTTTAATTCAAGACTTAAATGAATAAAAATATGAGATAATTGCAAGACTAGGAGTTGGAACGTATCGGGATTTTTCGACAAGTGAAATTTATTTTAACGTAATAACGTAACGAATACGTTATTATTATCAAGCTCCTTCATACTGCACATCTGTTTTAAATATTTTCTTTAGATCTCGTATTTTTCCTTCTATATTTAACTTCTGTATTTTTAATCGAAGACTCGGATAAAGTATAATAATATTGAATAATTGGAGAACTAAAAGAGATCGCAATATATAGCGATTACTCGACAATAGGAATTTATTCCAACGTTGTGCTCGTTATTCGTTATCAAACTCTTTCATGCAAAATGCCGTCTCTGATATCTACGAGACTGTTCTTGAATATTTTCTTCTTGATCTTTCCTCCTGTATTTAACTGGTATATTTTTAATCGAAGTTTGCGATACGTAATAATATTGAATAATTGCAGAACTAAAAGGGATTGCAATACATAGCGATTATTCGACAATAGGGATTTATGTTAACGGTGCATCCGGTGTAATTCATTATTGATAATATCGCTCGCCAGCTGAGGATGGCTCCCAAATGGATTCCTCTCGATTAGTTTCTCAATTTCGTTTTTGATTGCGCACGAGAATACAAGCGTTATTAATGGCCCTACGCGGACTTACATTGTGTTATTATAAAAGTTTGTCATCGGCGATACTCGTTCGGCCGGGTACTTAATTACCGCGGCTTATTACGATACAGGCGAATTGTACATACTTCGTAGTTAGTTACCGCCTCCCGGGGGACTCAAATTTCCAGCCAGCTAGTTTAGACTTTGGTGTTCCTTGCTCCGAAGTATCCGCAGTGGTGTAATCCGTGCCTCTAGCCAGTTTTGCAAGTCTGTTTAACGTCTTCTAGGAATAACGCGATATACCCGAACAACGACTCGTCCCAGAATTACTGAACCTTTTAAGAGGAACCGTCGCCCGTCTAATAAATTCGATCGAAGCAAACTGGATTTTTTAATAAAAGATTAGAGGGGGGGATCCCGCGCGCCGAGAGGTATCATATTCCATCGGTTCTCTCTATCCATTAGAAAATTAACCGTTGACAGTAACCGTGCAACCCTTCGCGCCCCCGGGGGCGGGACAAAAAGCTCGTTTCGGGCAGGAAAAACACGCAGGACGCACGTGGTGCGTCGCTGTAACGCCGGAGGGAAGGCCGCGCGTTTTGTAGTGTACGTACACAGGGGCCCGTAGAAATTAGATGACCGAAAGCATTTTCGGTGGATGCACGCTGCCTGGCGACAGGAACTCGATATAACGGCGCCAGCTGGGAAGAGACTCCGTGTGTGCGCCGGGAACTCCCGTTCCGAAACTCCATTATCCTTAATTATAATCGCGTTTAATCGCAAACTCATCCAGCTCCTCCTCCATATGTGCATCCAGCTACACGTCGGGCTACCTTAACTCGTCCGTCGAACCTACCCCCGCTTATCAATCCGGAATCAGCCCATCCCGTCGACGACCGAATGGTTAATTCCTCCCGGCAGGTGTCTTCGTCCTCCCTAAAACGACTAACGCCTCACAAAAGACGATTAGACTGAAGTATATTTAAAAAATGAATAACATTTTTAATATTGGATTTAAGGT
>SMSR01009376.1:0-16521 GCA_019453355.1 Ceratina japonica | reverse complement strand
CACGGAGACAATGCGAAGTGCGAAGAGTGATGCTTCCGTTAAAATTATTATTCTTCGATTAGAAAATTTTTACACGATTATTTAACATTGGAAGTAAAATTATTCTGAATATTAATCATTAGTTCTTCTACGTATTTCATTTTCAGAGTCCTGTGTATTATATTTCTAGTGATTGTGTGCTGTGTGCAATATAAATTTGAAGTAGCAACAATGAGGAATACCATATTATTGAATTAAGCAATCAGTACAGATATAATAACATTAGCCTTTCGAGGTACTGTCCAACGAAGGTAGGTATGATGAACGGGATTAAGGATTACCTGAAATTTTAATGGAACTTAAATGAAAAGCCCTCAACATAAAAATTTTTGCAACTCTTGTGTTTTATTCATTTCCTTTCCTTTAATCTCAAACCGTTTTACATTCTGCGCTTAATCCACCGCCTCTTCCCGCGACGGTTCACTTCATCTGATAAATTGACGAGCAACGAGACGCAAAGTAGGTATTAAAACGTCGGAGCACTTAACAAATTATAATTATACACCACTTGTACAAACGGGCCAGATGAAAATTATAAGTTATTCCAGGGATCTCGATTTTACTCCGTCAGACAGGACAGAGAAAAAAATGTAACAAAGTCATTCTGGCTCAAGCGTCGAATGCTCATTGTCTGCGTAGCCGTTGGAAAGAAATCTTGTAAATTCACCATGAATGCAAATGAAAATTTGATGTGTAATCCCATCGTTGATTTCGAGAACGATTCCATTTGGAATTTGATTGAAAAACTTGATTTCTCCGATCATTCTATTCGATTACCTTGGTATACATTCCAGTAAAATTTCATAAATAAAAACGTATGATGATAATGTTTCGTGGTTTGCTATTGCTATCCAGTGAAACGGAGAACAAAATATTGATTCCTAACGACATCTGTGAAACTCTATCACATAATCTTTGTTCTAGTGCTCTACTTTTATAAATCTTGTTCTCGTTGCACGTAATAGAATTTTATATTGCCTGAAAATTATTGGGACAAAACACATTGACTTTCTTTACTTCTTAAAAAGATTATACTATTTTTGCGTGATCGCAACATTTACGATCTACATCTCAAATCGAACTATTAAGATGCATCGAGTTTTGAGTAAATCTCAAATCATTAACTCGTGAGAACCTATACTACAGACCCCACTATTANCGGGATTAAGGATTACCTGAAATTTTAATGGAACTTAAATGAAAAGCCCTCAACATAAAAATTTTTGCAACTCTTGTGTTTTATTCATTTCCTTTCCTTTAATCTCAAACCGTTTTACATTCTGCGCTTAATCCACCGCCTCTTCCCGCGACGGTTCACTTCATCTGATAAATTGACGAGCAACGAGACGCAAAGTAGGTATTAAAACGTCGGAGCACTTAACAAATTATAATTATACACCACTTGTACAAACGGGCCAGATGAAAATTATAAGTTATTCCAGGGATCTCGATTTTACTCCGTCAGACAGGACAGAGAAAAAAATGTAACAAAGTCATTCTGGCTCAAGCGTCGAATGCTCATTGTCTGCGTAGCCGTTGGAAAGAAATCTTGTAAATTCACCATGAATGCAAATGAAAATTTGATGTGTAATCCCATCGTTGATTTCGAGAACGATTCCATTTGGAATTTGATTGAAAAACTTGATTTCTCCGATCATTCTATTCGATTACCTTGGTATACATTCCAGTAAAATTTCATAAATAAAAACGTATGATGATAATGTTTCGTGGTTTGCTATTGCTATCCAGTGAAACGGAGAACAAAATATTGATTCCTAACGACATCTGTGAAACTCTATCACATAATCTTTGTTCTAGTGCTCTACTTTTATAAATCTTGTTCTCGTTGCACGTAATAGAATTTTATATTGCCTGAAAATTATTGGGACAAAACACATTGACTTTCTTTACTTCTTAAAAAGATTATAATATTTTTGCGTGATCGCAACATTTACGACTAACATCTCAAATCGAACTGTTAAGATGCATCGAGTTTTGAGTAAATCTCAAATCATTAACTCGTGAGAACCTATACTACAGACCCCACTATTGTTGATAAGACATGCACTCGCTTTACGATCACCCAACGATTTCGGATTAAAATGCGATGGAACGATTTTATTTCTATTAAAATAACGCAGAAACCATCGCGGATCCGAGCGAGAGGAGGTGGGAGTCGTCGCAAGCATAAAGTTAATCAGGCGAATAAAGCGATAACGACGGTCGTAAGTTGTTGCCGGTCGGCTTCGTTACCGCGTAACACAGTATTAAACGATCGTTACTGTCGTGATGTATGAAATTTGCGATAAAGTTAACGCTGTTATTATTGCTTTGCAACGAAACGAAGATTACAGAGTTGGGATGTAATGACGGTAGAAAAATTGCCGCCTTGCAATTAGATTAATGGGTTAAATTAGGTTATAACACTAAGTATAATAAACTACGGTCGATGATTAGTTGGAATAACATCTCTATATATGTATATGTGTATTGAAATTTTTGTCGAACTAGGAGACGAGTGACTAATTTTATGCAATGCTGCGAAAATCGAATAAAATATGGAATACTCGACGAGATATGGAAACCAACTAAGTATACATATCTATAATCGCATACAGAAAATAAACATCGTCATTAGCGCGACGTCGTTGACCGACAGACGCATAAAGCTTCTTCGCATGCATAAACGCCTCGTTCCTCTACAGACGCGAACAAAATGCGAAAAAGAGACGCTGAGGAGAAAAGTGAAAGCTTGAGGAAGGAGACGTCCACGAAACGAAGACAGAGAACTAGAAGGGCGATATTTGCGCCTTCGCTGACATACGAAGAAGAAAGAAAGAAAGAAAAAAAAGGCATTCTAGCCTTTCGCGTTCCTCGCATTTCTTTTTCCAGTGACATTGGAGAGTGATTAAAAACTTGATCCCGTCGCGACGCTCTATCTTTATTCGTCCGTCTCTCTTCGTCCTTGAGCTCCTTCCAACTACCCTTCGCCGTCTCCCAACCCCATCGCTGCGTCTTTCGTTTACGATATAGGAGGGCGGACAATATGGCGGAGTAATTGTTGTTCAAAGAGAACCGAGGCAGATAGACGACGACGGAACGAGGAATGGAGGAATGGTCGTGGGGCAACGGCAATACTGGCACGAGAAATCGAGGGAGCGAGAGAGACCGAAGGAGGTCCGATAGTGTCAGATTACTGCCAGTATTGTGAAGTCCAGACGCGGAGAAGAACGAAAGAAAGGAGAAACGCCGGCACTAGCAGCAGTCGTTCTAAGGGAGAGGAGAGCGAGAGAGCGAGGGAACGTGGGGGGGGGGGGGGCTCAGGGAGGAGCGAAGGAAGAAGTTATTAGAAATACCGGAAGAGAGTACAATACCAGCTAGCTTGAAGTAAAAGAGTAAGAACGCGAAGGTAGGTAGGTTTACCCTCATTCCTTGGTAACCTCTCCTCGTCGTCGTTTTCGGCATCTTGCAGCGTGCCGCGTCGCCCCGGTAGGCTTTCCAGGCAGACAACGAGAGCCTTGAAAGATAGGAAATGATGGAAAAACTAGGGTCAGGAGAGAAAAAAAAAATGCTAGACGAAGAAAAGTCTACAACATTGGAGAGAGGAACGGGAAAGGAGAGAAGTCTTTACTTGCAGCGATTTATATATTTCGCGTACACGTACAGGGATGCGTCGGCGGCGGAGCCAGCCGAGTAGAAAAATGTGATATTTCTTGACAAATGAACGACGCCGACTCATGGCAGAGATTCACGTTTAAATGCGATTGTTTATTTCGTGCTCGATTACTCCCTAATACCAATTTGTGATATTTTGTGGCATCGACTGATACGTTGTTTTCCTTCCTTTCTTCCATTCCGCTCTACTCGCTGCTTTTCTTTTTTATGTCTATCGACGGGGGAGGATCAACGCGCGATTTATCGGCACAGTAATATTTGTGAGCTTGTCGGTGGTTGTTGCGCAGAATCGAGGAAAGAGGGACTCGCGATCGTCGCCGATGGTGGATTAATTGCGATCCTCCGCGAGCCCGTAATTAAGTCTACTTTAACATGATAATTTCGATGAACACTTTAATGAAGCATTCGCTCGTTTTAATAACCGAGTCGATTATATTTTATACGACGAGATTATTGCGCCACGTTCATGATTTACAGGTCAATCAACGTAATTTTTGCTGCGACGAGATTTGTAATGGCTACTGGAATTGAGCGTTGCTAATTCAATTGCCTGAGCTAGTGACAGGACACGCGGGGATTTATTTCGGAAGAGCGAAGAAATCAACTGTGGAAACGGTGATTTTCACAGATGAAACTAATCGCATTTATTTTCTCTTACGAGATCTTTTGAGCACTTCATCCGATAACAATGAGATATCGCTGCTTACGTTTCTATCTACCAGTGTCTATCTTTTGCTACGCTCCGCAATCTCTTACCCTTCACTTTCTTTGGGCTAAGTAGGCAACATCCCTTTGGATGAACGATTTCCCTCGTTTCACACTCACCGAGTCCCTTGCTTCCCCCTGGTCCCTTCCTTTTTACAAGTATTCTTTTGTCGCGGATACTCAGACTGAGCGACGCGTCGAAGAGTCGGCGCTTATCGCGAGAGGCTGCTCGCGAAAAGGTTACGGCTACTTGTTGACATCGTTTTGGGGCGTGTTAAGAGATAGGCACGCGATACGCGGCGTTTCGGTGTACACAGCGTAGAATTGAGTATACTCTTTTCTTAAAAAATCAAATATTATACTTTTTCCAAAAAATGAAATTAATCGCTGCAGTTGCAAATTTGCAAAATGCGGTCAATTAAAGTTTATTTAAATGTTGTCCCAATGAAACTTTTAATTACATTATAACACTTGTTCTAATCGAGAGGACGTTTAATTAAAAATGAGTCAGAAAATTTGTATAATTGGAATGAGTGATTAAAAAGATTCAGAATCGCGTGAAGATTAACAGGCGGAGGTGTCCTTTCGATCCTCTTTAGAACGCAAAATGCAATTAGGGGCGAAATCATAGCACGATCGGGGGTTGAAAGTTTTAATTGACGGTATCAATTCGCATAACTGCCGCGATACGCGGCGGATTCGAGGCTCTGTTAGACACGCGGAATGGAGTTAACTGCTCGCGCCATGCTGCGGTACGTCAGCGAACGTTTCAGCCAAGTTTTAATTGCCCGTGTCTATTAATGCGAGAATTACGGCAACAATATCCGCCATTAATATCAGCGATGCGAACATTTTTCAACTCGCTGCTCGAGTTCCAACGCTACATCGAACGATTTTTACAATAAAATGTTCGCGTTTCCTTTATGCACTATTCATGTATTTGTCATAGAAATCGTATTTGAAATTAATATGCCTGTGATTGTATAGAAATGAAAATAAATTTTAATTCACAGCTTTGAGATCGAGAAAATAAAATTATCAAAGAACAATAATTATACGAAATATATTTTTTATTCAGAGACTCTTCTCCTTTATTCAGCAGGGAATGAACGACTATATCATTCTCCTAAAATTTCTCAATCAATTACATTAAAACTTTCACGACGGTAAATCTTTGTCATTTTCCAGTTTTACACATGAGTTTTCATAATTCAGGAAAGGAACGATGGTAAATGGATTCGAAACAGGCCTGAGAGGCTGCGCGGTCGCGTTTTCCAAACCGTCACAAATGGCGGATTCATTCCGTTTCATCAACCCGAATGAAAAGCACGCGGCCACACCGCGTCGGAACGCGTGCGCGTCGAAGCGGAGGTGTGACGGTTGTGCATATACGCGGGTAAAAAAGCTCCGAGCCGCTAATAACCGTGATTCGAGAGAGGCGAGCCGCGCGCGCATTAATAAGATAAATTAGCCCTATTCAGCTGGCGACGCTCTTCTGCCGCGCGCCTCGCTGCTCTCAATCACTGGTTTGACTTATCGTTACATATGCAGAGAACACATTTCACACTGATACGCTCCGTATTTGCGGCCACTGAATCGCGCTGATTGTATTCTCATGCAAAATATGTCTCCTATTATGTCCCGGGAAACCTGACCCCTCCCGCTATATCTCCAATTACGCCGTACTCGCGTAATTGTTATCGTGTGTCGCGTTACACGCCTTGCTTTCTATCTTCTCCACTTCTACGCCTTATTTATGTCGATAAATTGAAGTCCTATAAATGAAATAAGTATACGAAGAGCAGATTTAGTGATGGGGTAGTATGAAAACAGTAATGACATTTATTTATTATGTTATGACACGAGATTGAGAATGACGTGATTTCAATTTCAAAAACGTTTCCAACTAGAAATTGGAAGCTTATTTGAGAGGTCGGTAGACTTTATTGGCAGAACGGGTCTGTTTGTGAAAACGAAGGGGTTGACACGAACGAAATTCGCTTAGCGAAATGTCATTATCAGACCCCTCGGCCTCCGCCTCTAATATAGGTATACTATATATAGGTAGCCTAATCTTCTTCAGCTGTTAATAGGATTGAGACCTTAATCAATCAGGTATGGCGCAATTAACGCGATCTTTTGACAGCCGTCTCGGTTCGAGATGAGAACACCTGACGTGGATTTCTTTAATCAGTCACCTTCCAGGGTAGGAGTAGCTGCGAAGAGTTCAGGGGACAGGAAGGTGAGAGGAGGACCGAGACGAATGAGAAATAAGTTGAAATGCGAAATGAATCGCGCAAGTGAGACTGACAGGTAATTTTTTAATCATTGAAGGCTCCACTGTCTCCTAGCTTAACATACTAACTCATCACAGCAAGCTTATTATGGTATTTATAACGTGATTGGTAATCTTTTCTACTTTGAAACTATAATTGTCTCCTGCTATTATTCAACATAATCTATACATTTTACTGTGAAAGACTGTTAACTAGCAAATGTATTTTAATACTACATATTTAATCATATTATATATTATATATTATATTATTTATTATGTGTTTTACCGAAAAATGTTGACATTCCCTAATTTTCATTCCCTAATTATGGTCTTTCAAGGTAGCCTACATATTTCATTGGAATCTTGTACATAATTTATAATTTCATTAAGAGATCTCAATTTAATGTATCATGTAATTATTCAGACATTAATCTGGCTCACACAAATTCAATAATTGTCTTGATTAGAGGGCCACCTTTCGCAGTATAACACGTCATCGGCGGGGCGTCTTTCTCGCATTATCCGTCACTCTGCCCTCACCCTTCGGATCCGATCCGTCCCTAATTTCAAGATCACGCCTAACAATTTGACTTTCTTGCTTTCCACTTATCTCTTCTCTTCAACAGCTGTGCGCCGAATTACCGCTCGTTCTTCTCCATCATTTAAGTCCACCCTCTACCCGAGCACAGGCATAAAGTTTAAACTCGATGGCACGAGATCACTTTTATTTTCGAGCAAAGAGGACGGCGAGCAAGCGTAATAAACTAGTATAATGACACGGGGAAAAACAATTATTCAAGATCCTCGCCTAGATGAGTGGTCGTAGGTTCTCAACTCTTTCAGTTTCTATTCGTTAAAAAGAATTGAATTCATACTTCGTGCGCTCCGTCGAGTCGTGCAAATTGCGTCAAGATAATTCCGTTTCAACAATTCTGTACGCGTGAAATCGATATATAAGGGTGCCATGGCCGCGCCAGAGATTTTCATCAGCGCACATTAAAGGCCGACGCTTATATTAGTTAGTAGAGGAGTGTGTGAGTCGGGAGTCAATACAATTATGGGAATATTTTATAACGAGAGGAATTTATTGGCACGGAATTCATTCGTCTTTCATATCTGCGACACGGACCGTCGCATCGCGTCGCTACAACGCATCCAAGTAATTCCTTATAAGTTGCGTTACATACAATTTACAGACGCCGCCTCGCCGTCGGCCCAGTTGCAAGCGAAAGCAATAAATGCGCGGGCAATTTGAATTTACGAGACACCGGGAGTTGCGTAGCAAAGCGAAATGAAAATATAACGGGAGCCTTGCGGTCGTCTTAGAATTCGAATAAATTACGACGCTCTTCTACTCGTAAGATGTAACTTTGAATTACGCTTGAAATACAAAATTCTGTAATCGTAAACGTAATTTCATTTTGACGACTTGTACGTACGGTAAATTCGACAAAATAATACAAATATACTGCTATATAGATTGTTGAATGAAATGGAACGAATATAAAAATGATACATAATCTTCAATCGTCATTTCTTCTTCCCGTAGACGTTTCATATTCAAGTATCTATTCGCATACATATACAGTATTCTCCTATAATTATACGTATACGTATTTGCATCTTCTTTATTAAAATAAAATGTCTTTATTAGTATCTAACATGTTACAGTGACTGGTCTCTCGCATCCATCCTCTTCCCAACAATTGCTCATACAGAACATAAACCAAGCGCAGCCAAGTCTTTTGTTCCTATTCTAATAATAATGATCCCTATCTCATGCAGTAGTCACACTAACTCGGCGGACCAAAATACGCTCATACTACTTAACGCTTCCCCACTCCTACTCAAAGCTGCCTCGCGACACAATTGACCATGCCTGCAATAAACAGATTATTAAAAAACTAACGTATAAAAAGACAACTTTTTTACGAGACGAATTCTTTGTTGATATTGAAATTCGCATCCCTTCATGTACGTAGGTCATAAAAAGTAGTCGAATTGTATAATAAGCGTACTCGTTCTTAGATATTTGCTTCAATACTGCATGTGTTTATAAACTGGTTAAACATAGAAACAATGGTACAAAGCCAGACAAAGCGATACTTTGGCGTGGTTGCTAAATCTGTGTTTGAAATTGTGAAATAGTTATAAGTAAAATGACAATCGAAAAATAACGTTTGCGATACAAAGAAAATAATCGCTATGCACTAATTAAAACCGAAAACATATCTTGAAAACTGTATTAATAAATCTGTGGTAATTAGAAATAATGTGAGAGCGGGTTGTAATTTGTCGGTGTGGGCTCGGTCGATTCATTTTTTAAGCTATACGAGCGTTAAGATCTTTTAACCGGAGCCAGTTATAAATGATTTGCGAAACCGGAGCACCCCACTCCAGGCTGTCGTGTATATCCAACTCCCAGAACTAAGCCAGCCACTGCCTCATTAGTCACGTTGAATTCATTTCTATTAAATCACCGTCCTGATGCTTCATTAACCGCGCCGAACCATTTCGCGAAATTCTGGCCACGGAGGAGGAACATTCCCTCGATGACTCGTCTCTGGGGAAATCGTTACACTAGAAGCCCTTGAAAATTGTGATAACTGTTTAGTTGAGAGGTAAAATGATAAGTTGTCGTCAATTTAAATTTTACATTTAATTACGAACCTTAAGCACCGCGAACAATAAAATTAATATATGTAGTCAAAGATTCGGGCAATGATACGTTCCGCCATTAAATCGGCGTCCCTCACGGAAGTAAACTTTGTTTCCTATTTTCCCAATCCGCGAAAACTTTTCTGACCGGATTACCGATCCGCAGATCGTGGAACGGGAGCGCATTAACCTAGGCAGACATCAAGGCAAGCCCTATAATCGAGCAGATTAAAACGTCGCGAGTCGGCGATTGTCCTCGTGGCGCGGCGCGATTAGCCTCTTAGCCAAGAAGAAACTGCTCCCGCTCCGCCTCTTTCTCTCCGAACCTGCACCCAGCTCGTAAATCAAGGTGGTAATAGTCCTCAGAGGCGGAAATATAGTTAAACGTCTCAATTGCAGCAAGTGCTGTGCGCCAGCGAGTCCGGTTGGCAATACTAATTAAGTGCTTAGTGTACCCTCTCTCTATGCCGAAGGGAAGACTCTCTTCCCGAATCCGGAAACGAGGGTAGATGTAATTAGGATGAGTTGTGACGCCGCACCGGCAGCAGCCAAACCCTTGGTTTCGTTGCCGGCTGAACAATTCCGTCGACGTCGTCGGTGTCGTCGTCGTGGCCGACGCTGCATGTCTACACGTGCACGCACACGCGTTGCCTCGCGTGCCTCTCCGCGTAATCTGCTATGAGCAGACCCCGAGTCGAGGTTATTATTGTCGGGCCAAAGCTTGATCGTTCCTATCGAGCCGAGCATTAGCGTACAAATAATGCACGCGACTATCTGCTCGATCCTAGCTTTAATTACCCGAATGATCGGGGACCAAATCGTGTAATCGATCCTACAGTACAGCGTACGACCGATCTCCTCTCCGCGTATAGTTTCGAGTCTCTATTCGCAGATTTGAGAATATTGGTGGATATATGGAATAATGAGTCAATTAAAAATTAGTGCACTTATATAATACATTGCACAAGTGAAATTCGAGGTAAATTTCTTCCCTCAATCTTGTATTCCCATTCACTTTCAATAGTTTACATAAATTTTCAATTTATGGCGACGCATATTTAGAGTTTGAATAAATTAGACAAATTCAACGAAGTTTGGAATTAAAAGAATCGGCGAGGTCTGAACCGTTGATTTCAATCGCTTCAAAACTACAAGCAGTAGTAGTTTGGTTTTTGCGCGCGTAATTAGTGTGAGCGCAGTTTATCGCCCGATTAAGGGAATCCCGTTTCCCTTGTTCGAATTGAAATTCGCCGTAAATGAAGCTCGAACGTTTCAAATTAAGACAGTTTCTCTAACGCTCGCTATACCTCCGGATAAGCGGCGATCGTAAAGCCTTCCCCGCTCCATTACCGGTCGAAGAAACTTTATGCGCACCTACTTTCTCTAATTGCTGGTCGCGAGGATCGCCACTAAATTTCCTTGATAGAATCAGCCACACCCTGTCTAGAGCTCATCAGGGTAAAAGTCCGGAAAGACGGAAACGCTTAAAAAGGCAGCGTTGCTGGGAATAATGGTAGAAATTAACATGCTTCTTCTGCTCTTGTCCATTCTCGTTTCATTTCGTTAATACATTTCCGCAGAAAATATTTTCGGCAGGATTCGTTGCTTCTCAGAAAAGCTTGTTGAGTGCATGGATGCAATCTTACAATCTGTACCTGGAATCACCACTTGGTTTCTTAAGGGGTTAGACCATTCTAGAGGCCAAAACAATAGACATATTTTGTGAATTTTGTCAGTGAAATTATATAATAAATCTAAATGACAAAATAGGATTTTTATTGTACATGTAATGGACTATGTACAATAATTTTTTTAATGTGCTATACGTCAGAATGGCAGCTGTGTATCATTTCTTCAATGAGGTCTCTATTTTTGGAAGATCAATGGCCAGACCAAATGCTCCTGTAACTTTTTAATTATGAGACCAAAAATTTTTCGATTATACATAAGATAGCTATAGATCATCGTAGGATATTTTGGATATATTGTTTTTTGCCAAAATGGCACAGTTTTGAAATACCATAGAAAAATCGTCAAAAAATAGTTTATAAAAAACTGTGCAATATAAAAAAAATCCTATGTCATGCTTTAGGGAATGTTATTTTGAATATATAGTTAAAATTTCAAGTGAATCGGTTGAAATTTGTTTGAGTCCAACCAATTTGAAAAATGTAGTTTGCGATAAATGTTGTACAATCGCAATTTTGATGTGTATCGCTTCAAAAAAATAATTTTGTATAGTCATTTACGTGTATAATAAAAATCCTATTTTGCAATTACGATTTATTTCATGGTTTCGGTGTAAAAAAATCACGAAATATGCTTATTTTTTTCGTTTCTAGTGTGATCTAACCCCTTAAGTACAATATTTTTGATAAGACTAATCAACGTAGGTTTCTTTCAAGGGTCAAAGGGAATCACGTGGTTTTTTCCTTTTCTTCCCAGTACCATTTGTTCTATTAAAAATATCAATTTTCACACGACCACGTCAATCGTGAACGACGGACAGCGAAACGAGTGTTGCGCGAACGCTATTCGGCTAGAGAGACAATACATGCCGAAGTGAACAAAGCCACCAATAAACACATAATACTCGGTGAACCATGGCAGCCGCTTAATTAATTTGCAGCTATCTTACGGCCAGCTAGGATCGCGTTACCAGTACGTACGTACTATGTATGTCCTCACGGCTGAATGTATTAAATCGTAATTATCGAAATTACAGAACCGCCGCGCCGGTAAGCCAGCTGAAGCTTCAGCGTGTCTCTCTCGCTCTTTATCTTTAGCTGTCACTGGGTATGGGCATTGTGTAGCCCAACGCTGTTACTTAGATAAGTGTCCCCATCTCGCTAATTATTCGAATGCTCCGTTGGCCCGATTCTCTGGACTGGTTCGACGAAATAGATCGCCGAGTCAGTTTTAAGAAATTGAAACTCGATTAGGTCATAAAGATTAATCCGTTGGATTAACGGAAATGTAATTAGAATTTCTTGGAACAATACGCCCGGAACATAGAGGATAAATTAAATTGACGATGGCAACGCAAACTCTCTTAGAAGAAAAGTGTACAATCGCACTGACGATTGTATAACATAAACCCATAAGCATCATAAACTCGTTTGCTATATTTAACCCTGTCTTTAACATTTGAATTTACTATATTTAGCCACTTTTCCAGATTACCTATTTTTCTATATTTTCATTCTTTTTTCCTTCATTAGTCTTCAACATTTTGTTAATCCCTTCTTCTTTCCATACCTGAAAAAGCCTACCCATTATACAAGAATAAGACTGAAAGATTGTGATAAATGAAAAAAAGTAAAATTTAAGAGTCACGCCAATTCAGCACTATCGCGCACATAAGTATTCTTCTTATTGTTAAATTACATTAGCATTATACATTAGCGATAAAAATTAATTGCCGGGGGCACGATTGTCAGAAAACCTAACTTTCCAAATTAATAGAGATAATAATGAAATAAAGATTGACGTTACCTCAGGACGACAAATCCCAAGCAAGAGGCAAGAAACATAGGAACGTGGGTCGCGAGTTTTCAGAGAAAATTAGATCGAGCAGAAGTTTCTTTAATTTGTGAGGGACCTTCACTGAGAGGAGAGGCGGTCCTGAAATTTCGAATCGGGATCGGGATTGATCGTCCAGAACTATGAAATATCGTCGCAGCCGATGACGTATTTCATTTCGCTCGTCACTCGTTTTTCCCCGTTTTTTAAGACACCCATCACGAATATCGACCAGCTTTCAATCGGCCAACAGATGTCCGAAGAAAAATCAGTGTGAACCGTGTTTCGGCGTCCTGTCACTGTTCCAACATTGTATCGAACAGTTGGCGCAAGATTCTTGCATAAATAAAAGAACAGAATGGTGAAAGAAAATGAGACAATATCTATATCAATATCTGGGGCGGTGTCCCTCTTACTAAATGATCGTGACAAATTATAAAACTAAAAAATATTGAATGGGAAATATTTTTTTCCAGTTTCTTTTGCCATTTCGATACACAAAACGAAAGCCCGTCATTGCTTCTAAAAAATATTCCCTTGTGCGTAAGAAGCTTCCTTTTATAATGAAATAATATTGTAGGTTGCTTTTTGCGGCTTGCTTATGTCTAGCGTTTTCTCCTTCTAACAATAAGGTCCGCTCTATCTTATTTCTTTTTCCATCTACTCCCACGGTTTTCGTCGCCTCCGCCCTATCTGCATTCCTAGTCCCAACGAGCCGCAAAGGAATTCCAATTTTAAACAAAAGTTTCCTGACGGCGGCAACCTTTTTGCTTTTTTTCTCCTTTCCCGTCTCCGTTCTTCATCCTATTCTCCCTGTCTTACCCTCTTAACTCTGCTTCTCCACCTTTTCATTCGTCCGTTCATCTTTCTCTCTCTGTCTCCCTCATTTTCTTCTACGGTTGACGCAGATTCTAGTTACGCGTGCATGCACAGCACCCCGAAAGTGTTTCATCGCCTTTTTTGTTTATACCTCCTTCCCAATGGCGCGGAATTGTTTTTACTTACGCGTTCCTTACGCATTCGATGCGCTCGCGATGAACGGACGATAAAATTGCGCGTTCACCTTTTAACTCGTCCCATGAGGAAATGCGTTCTCGTGTCACAGCCCGCTCGCAACGTCTAAAGCGGAAAACCGCCATCAGACGAGCGAATTGATCGATACTTTATGCGGGTAGACAACCGTATCGACAATTCCGGTCGGGTGCGCGCGGGTAATCCTACTCGAAGCTCCGTGTACGATCGTAAGCTTCGCGTTTCACTCTGATCGTCGTGCATACTTGCCTGCACAGCAGGACTTTCCTGCCTTTGGTATCAATTCAGAGAAATGCAATAAGGACTTATACAAATATACGCACAAATATCTCAAAGAAAACACGTTTTTCGCACGGAGTCTCGGGCAATTAACCATTATCAGTTCGAAGTAATTCTCTTTCCAGGAGAATCGTTCTCCGCGCCGACGTAGAAGACCGAAAAAGTGCAGGAGAAGGTCTTCAATAAACAAACGTTAATCCATAAATCCTCGAGCAAACGGTAGAAAGCACGCACTATATATGCGCGGCGGCCGACTCGAGACGTATCAGTGCCGCGTCTGCTGCAATATCGATAAAACATTGATCCCCCATTCGTGCTTGAAGCCCACTGTATAGGATTCACACGGCAACCGCCCGCCGCCGCCGCGCCGCGTGCTCCGCACACGTATACGTTTGCCGTTCGTGTATACGGGAACACCGTTTCTACGGGATTATATTCGACTGCACGCCGTGCGTGCACCTCCTGCACGATACCGTGCACGTGTGCGTATGCATTCATACACGTATCCACCGTGCTACATCTACACCTGTAGCCTTCCTACCTCTTGACGTAGCCGAAGCTACGTGCGCTCATATCGCAATTCGCACGCGAATCACGAAGATCGTGCAGCCAGGAATCTGACAATGATCGAATTTGGGTCGACGGCTGGACGGTCTTCCTACTTTTTCTTTTTAGTTCTTATGGCGAGGGGAGCCTGGTGAGTAATATAAGTCTCGTGAAACGAACCAAGATTTCTGACGCGAATGTTTGTAGTAGTAGCGATGTCTCGTAACGCATATGATTAGTGCTGGACATCGACTGAGAATTATTAACTGAATCGATAATAGTCAATGATATTCTGAATTATGGATTACATCGGACTAGAGAACTGAACTAATCGCGTGAATTATGGATCATATTTAGTCGATAGCTCGATGGTCCGAAGGCTAAGTGAATATTTTATAAAGAACAGGCTGTAGCTATGACCATGATCTAAATCGATAATCATTTGATTAGGAACTATCGACTATTTAGACGATAGTATGTTGACCAAACGTTAATTAGTCGGTAGTGTCCTCCACTACATGTTTCAAATGGATGCAGAATATGGAACCTAAGCGTTTTGTAAGAGGGCCAATAAAACGTTAACGTTCATTCCATTTCCTTCTGAAGACCTAACTTTGAGAAGTTCCCGCTCTTTATACATGAACAACTTTATCTCGTCTGAACAGGTGACGCAAGGAGGTAAGCAGGAATCTCTGGAGAATGTATATTATGTACCTGATTCCTTTTTCTTCTGAAATCTCATTAACGTACCCCCGATAACATCGCTTCGGAACGATTAAAACGAACGCGACATCAAACGAAACATCCGGAACGTTTGCCATTCAAACTTAACCGCTCCCTCAGAACATTTACCTCCCCCCCGAGAACTTTGTTGTACTTATCTCGAATTATCAACCCTGAAATAATCCGAATATTATGCTGCCACCCCGTTTGAGCTGAGGTAGCACAGTACACTCATGTCCCATTGATGTCGGATTAATTTTATTCTCGGCTGCTCACCGTCTCCGTCGCGTTCGCGATCATCTTTTCCGTTTAGCGTCTGGATCAAAGCAGCGGAAATCACGCCGGCATAATCGTGCGCAATTCCGTACCGCGATGGGAGGAAGGAAGGAAGCGTGGCGCGGCGGGTCCTCGGAGGTGGGGGCCGAGGGATGGGAAGGACACCCGCCCGCTTCTTGGCGGATCAAAGCGCGCGGATTTCCTGCGAGGCAACGAATTGGCAAACTTCGTCTCTGAAGAGATAGAACAGTAATTATAAGGACGGTGACGACGCGGTAACACGAGATGCAGAGGAGGTGCGAGAGGGAGGACGGTGGCCGAGGGACGAAGCGGTAGACGCTCAACGATGGCTCAAACACTGCGGTGCAAAATTCACAATCTAATTCAACTAAGCAAATTACCGGGAACTTCCTGGGCGGTAGCTACGCACGCTGTCCCTTCGGCCTGCATTCCCAGAAACTTAGATCAAAGGGGATCTCTCTCCCTCTTCCCGGCTACTTTCTCGCCACCCTTTCGCCGTCCTCGCCTCTTTCCTCCGCCCGACCGCCTCCAGTTTCGGAATATCGTCCGGCGCCCCCTTTCATCTCTGCGTTTCGTGCTTCCGGCCTGTCTGTCGCGTCCGACGAATATCGAATTCAGGCTGCTTGACCGGTGACTACGACGGACGCTCTGTACAAGACGGTCAAACGTAGCCTAGCCGGTAGGGCGGAGTTGTTACAGCTGCTCGAGTAACAGGTTACGCAACCCTTGTCTCGTTGCCGAGGTGGGTGGGACGATAGGAATTATGG
>SMSR01009374.1:0-12463 GCA_019453355.1 Ceratina japonica | reverse complement strand
AAATTTAAATGTTCCTCGGAAACAACGAATTCCGCTTTACAGTTCCCATTTCCAGCCGACAAAATTTTTACCTGTTGAAAAAAAAATGTCAAGTTTATTTTAGTGAAAATAATTGTTATCGTTCGATTGGTTATGTGGCAGTTTGTGACGTAAATTGCCTGTCTCTAATGAATTATAGTAACGGTTATACAAAGAGAATAACGTGAAGCGTGAGATACTTTACCTTTTTCATACATTGTCCGAAATTCTGTCTGCTGATGACAGTATCCAAAACCTGTGTGATGAGCTTCGTTTTACACATGATCATGTCCGGTGTATCTGACGATTCTTCACTGAGAATTATGTAATTTATGTTAACGAAAGTATTGTAAGTTGTCCGTTTAATTTTTGCCTATAAACGAAAACTATGACAGTGTGCAATAGTTGAGCGCTGTCGAAATGTTGCTCATCACTGTCTACGTAACCTATGCACTATGCACCTTATCATAGATAAAAATAGCGTGTACGCGTTTGCATACGTTCATAAATATTCGTGATCAATTCAAATTTAGCGATGCTACACTTTACACGAATGGCAAGCAAGAAATGCAAATTCATAACATGAAAAATAATTTATTTTCCACCATACAACAACCATTTTCTTTACAAATAAATAGACATAATTTATTTAATTAGTTTAAGCTTGATTAATAGGTGACCCTTGATCATTGAGTAGATGATCTTTGGGATCTTCTAGATATTTAGGTCCATCTCCAATCTTGGTATGAATAATGTATTTCAAGCGTCCATTAGGATGTTTTGTCACGTTGATATTACCAAGTAATTCCTAAAACAATTGCAAAGTTCATGAACATACACAGAGAATGGCAGATAATTCTTGTAGAAACATATAACTTCATATTTACATTAGTACACTTATTCATTTTAACAGGTAATCCCTTGTAGTATTTAGTATGATCAGTTTCTGATGGTGGAAAGAAATTATGTACTAATCCTAAAACGTCTGCCACATTTTCTTCCAGGAGATATAAGGTAGCATTAGGTCCTGCATCGAAAGTATATGCAACCTAGAATGAATAAAATATTTGTCAAATTACCGACTTACAAAGATTGAACTGCAAAAAGTAATCTAATTACCTTCACTTCGTTAACTGCTTCATTATAGGCATGGATAAGTTCGATGATGGCAAATGACACGTCGTTCATGTAGATAACCGGTGGATACGTGTCTAAGCATACCGCGTGCATTTGATTAGAATCCTTCATCGTGATTTTGGCAAACGTTTCAAAATCCTTGTCAATGATCGCTCGTTGAATTTTCTTCACCATTTCAGGGAGGATATGTTTCACTCTGTACGAATGTAGATCAGATGTCTCCGTAGTTCTCTTCATTCCAATCGCGCTCGATACCTTTTTCTTGACATCGTTTACCTGTTTCCAAGTATTAAGTTAGGATTGTCTCTTGTAGTGCAGTGATAAGTTAGAAGCAATTCTTACGACTAGTATTAGAGACCGCATTTCGGGCCAGTGAGCAGCGGGTGCTATTTGTTTCGCTATACTGTCCGTCCCGTTTGCTTGGGAACCCATATGCCATCTCACAAAACCTCCCATGATACTCCGGCACGCTGACCCAGAACCGACGCGAGCCAGTGAGCTAATGTCACCCTAAATTAGTTTAGAGAATAATTAATTTTGTTCGAAAGTTTATAACTCCGCGTTTCTTTTATAATACCTCTACGTTGAATAGCTTGGCGAGGGCTACTACTAAACAAGCATAACCGGCCGCACTGGAAGCTAGGCCAGCCGCGGTAGGAAAATTGTTTTCGGAACAGACGTGGATTTTCCATTGGCCTATGCGACTTGAATCTCCTGCCTTTTTTCTAACTGAAACATTCGTAGTTTTTAAAATGCATCGAAGCTTTTCTATATTAAGCAATGCGCTGAGACATACTTTCTCTCAAACAATTCTGTAGTCTGGAATTCTTGATGTCCTCTTCCCTGGAAAATGATTACATTATTTTAAAGCATTTTCTATTTGTTTATCCTAACACCTACCGTCCATTGAGCCAAATGCGATCTGTTTTGAAATTCGGACTGGCCATTACCGTAGTCTTCGCACAGAGCTAAGAAGCAAATAAAAGTAGAAATTCATCTGTATTTTATTCAAAATTAAATACGATTGTATCCTTACATGATCCGTATCTAAAGTAATACTGATGGAATCGTTTGTAGGCAAGATTAAAGTCTCATCTCGTTTGCCCCCTGGGAAAAAAGAAATAGTATCACGCCTCAGTTTATTTAAATAAATCTATTTAAATTCAGATGTGTGGAAAAAGGTCATACGTTATACTTTTAAATTATTTTGTTTTTTATGCAAAGTAGTACAGAAATAGAGGCAAGGTTTGTGAAAAGGAATAGAATTTAGTATAATGCATTTTTAGCGCTCTAAATGTTACACTCAAAGTTCAGTAATTAAAAGAAATCGGACGTGTATACATAAATACATTAAAATTGATAACTTTTTTAATCTCTTGACGCACAGATAAAAGGTGAATTAACAGAACTGATTCCACGATTGCATTTACAATTAATCATTAAAGTAATTACCTTTTCTTTGTTATAATTAATAGTAATGATATAATAATACGTACAATATTTTATAACGGCAATATTGATGGGTGCAACACATGTAACGGTACTCATTTTCACGAATGGTACTTTCACTGTCCTCTTCGACTGCTAGCCGTCGAATAACGCGCTCCCGTCCAGGACACGGCATATATGATGACCCAGAAAACTGGGACTACCTGTAATATAGACTGCCGTTCGTCCGATCAAATCTCTTTCGTGTAATTTCGATAAAAAAAATTGAATTATTATACATTCTTCGATCCTATGTATCTACTATTTCAATTATTTTATTATATTTCTGTCAGTTTTTAAAATTGTATCGATCAATGTGATTCCAGTCGTACCGACCTTACCGACGTCCCTGGCGAGAGGTTTCACCAGTTTTCTCACAGATGGCGGCGAGGTCGAGTCGCATTCCCGCTGCTCGGGAGCAACATTCGAGCCAGCCGGTTTTCAGTGCGACGCCGGTTGCGTCAACGGTGGGGGTGATTTGCACGGTCCCCGGAGGGCTGTCTGTACGTACCGCGATCGTGCACGGCGTGCATGGTGCTTGTTCGAAACGCGAGAACAACGGAGAACGGTCGGGAGGAGGAATGCGAGACGTCGCTTGGAAACCGTCGGGGATCGTGGAATTCGCGCGGAGTAATAGGAACGTGGTCGAGAGTGTCGTGTACCGCGCGTAATTCGACGTTCAACAAAATACGAGGACAACGGTGGGATGCGATTCGAATGACCGTGTCCGCATCCCTACTTCGGTCTCTCCTCGCGCGTGTTCGCATTTTCGCGTCGCGAGACCGTGTGTAATTCTGCTTTGTCGTTCCCTTTCTCCGAATAGTCGGAGTTAGAGCACGCGGTGGTGGTCACCTCTGTCCGCGTACCAAAGAGACTCTCTAGCCGCGAAAAGAACGAGCCCAGGCGAAGGGAAAGAAAAACGAAAACGAGCCAAGAATAAGAAGAAGAAGAAGAAGAAGCAGAAGAAGAAGAAGCAGAAGAAGAAGAAGAAGAAGAAGAGGAGAGGCCAATGGAGCCGGTGGCACGTATATACGCGGCGTGATCAAGTGGTGGTCGCGTTGCATCGAGTGAGATCTCGCGCAAAGGTGTTCCCGTGGGACGTCTCGTGGGTTACGCGTTGACCGAGTCAGTATTCCGTCATCTGTTACTTGAAGGGAGAGAAAGAGAAAGAGAGAGAGAGAGAGGTCGACGGTCGTCTGTCTCCGTGTGGTAGTGCGTTTTGTACATACGATCTCGCGCGCGCCATGGGGTGTCGGTGTTGGTCCTTCACGAACGACGGGACCTGAATGTGTGCATATTTCTCCTGGCTGACTGGCCTGCCTTCCGCCGTTAAGCTGCATTCACAAGCGGAGCCGATTTTCGGGCAAGGAACCTCTCCCGGTCGTTCTTGCCGTGATCGCGAATCGAACCGGTTAATGAGGACTTCCCGACCCCGATCGTCCAATCGGCTAACAGGTAAGACAAAGAGAAAACGCTTCCATCAAATTATTTTAAGCATTTTTAATAACATAATGTAAACCACGATCCGATCTGTTCGTTTAATTTTAGATTCGATCGAGAATTATTATTTTTACCAGGAACAATCCTCCAGCGATTATTTATCTGCAGTTCCTCTAAACGGCTTCTGGCGCCTTTAGTTTCGTTTTACCTCCGAGATACACACGTACATATATGTGTGTCCTAAGCGATCTTTTTTAGTTTACATTTTCCTCTCGGCAGATAAAAAGTGCATTATCAAGGTGGCACGTTGTAAATCACGGTTTTTCGCGTCGAAATTAACGACTCGTACGAAAGTAGCGGGATAAATGCTCACAGGCCGTAAAACGCGTTCGACGCTAGCACGTGGGGTGGCTAAACGAGGTCCTTCACTCTGACTCCGATTCCCCGCAGCCTCTTTTAACTTCAACATTATTTATAACCAGCGAACGTTCACCGATTCGTCTATATGTACATTTTTTTACAATTCTGCGTTTGTTAATTTCATGAATGATTCATTGGTCGCCCTACATAATTAAACGATCGACGCGGTTTATACGATTCAATTAGCTGAGCAATAAAATTTACCATGGAAATCGGCGATCGTTTCACATGACCTTTTGTACGAACGGTCTGAAACGGCGTTCGTGCGTCGGTGAACAGAGCGAGGGATTACGTATACGGGAAGATCGCGTTAAAGCGCCTTTCCTTAATTCTATTCACGGTGGACGTCGCATTACAAACAGATCAGAGAGCCGGATCGCGGAATGAGTATGCGACGTGCGTTTTACCGTTCCATGCGATCGGCACCATAGGCGGTGGCTGTTACAAGAAGAGGCACATATATACAGGGCCCGTCTTTGTTCGGTCACGCACGTGTGAACGCCACCTTGATTCAGGTGCGCACAAAAGACGCATCCTCCGGCGGTACTTGAACTCCGCGCCGGACGCCCGTCCCTTTAAATAATCGACTCTTCCACGATTTTTAAACTCTTATCCAACTCGATCTCTCCTCAGTACGCGAAATTGATACACTGGCAACAGAAATAAACAGTTACGCCCGTAAAATATTCTATTTGGAAGTAAAATCGTGCTCGGGCCGAGATCTAAACCGACGATTGTATAAATAAAGAAGTTGTACTACGTGTGCGTAAAATATTTTGCTTCAAACAAATTGAAGTTCCTTCTACAAATTATTTACGAGGACCATTAATTGTCGAGGTAGCGGTATAACGGGCATTGAATGCAAATCGCATTTTCTTCTGTTCGCCGGGCCTAGAAACTTTTTCGTTACGAACGATGAGGTTTTTGTTTGAACTCTAAACTCGGAGATTGTCTACGCGTCGAAGTGTGTTCGTTCGGTCTCCCATGGGAACCGAACTTAGTCACTTAATTTTCTGGGAATTATGACTTTCTGTTCGAAGATAGCGTCGAGGATTGTTACGGTTCTCCGCGGCTCGTAATATCCACCGTTAAAAACGGACGTAATAAAACTGCTTCCTATTTTGGCGGCATTCCTTTGTGATATAAAACGAGCGACAAGATCTTTAATGCCTTTCATGGAATATATCGGAATCTGGAACAGGTATTACGTAGAAAGTTCAACATATTTTAATATCCTTCTTATCATTGATTATTCAACGAACCAGTCTAGCATTTTTTATGTCCATTTAGCGTCCCAGACGTGTCCATTTACTCTCTCTCTCTACATGGAGTGAATCATTCCGCACGTGAATCACGAAACTTAATCAATACGTCCAATGCTATACTCTCTTTATAGTGTGTCATTAACACTAAATCGTCGGCGAGAGACCGTGCAATGTCTAGCGCTCGTTGTCTCGCCGCTCGACATTATCGTTCGACGTAAGTACATTTTTCCATTATCGTACCTTCTGTTTTCCCCGGGTGCAATTTGAACGTGAACGTTCGTTGCACGTGCCCCGGCGAAACGTAATTGGCCTGGAGCCAATGGAATCGAGTGTAATTCCGTTTTCGAGTAGACAGAGGCTAATGCTTAATGGAATTACTGCCGTGATAAAATCATCGCGGGCCCGACTGACGCTGCTGCTGCGCTGCTCCTTTTTTGTTTCACCCTGCAGACTCGTTTCTCCCCTCGACGTTTCATGCCTCGAGTCTCACGCAAAAGGATCGTACGATTTCTACTCGCAACCCCGCGACGTACTGTAATTTCCATGGGTTTATATTCTATTCTTTTTGTCCTGACGGATGCCGCGTAATTTCAGCCAGAAGGATGGAAGATAAATTGTTCAGAAGTATATAAACACGGTGTTTAATGAAGCCAAGTACAAGGTTCTCAAGTAAATGTAGTTTTAATTATTTTTTATTTATCGTCTTTTCAATTACATTAAATATTCCGAATTTTTCAGAGAACATTGTCAAGAATATTGATTCGGATGAAATACTATATAAGATCCGTACACTTTTCGCTGTTACTGTCTGCATAATTGTTATCATTATTATTCGTTATAATAAAGGACGTCCCGAGGCGTTTCCCATGTAGCTTCGAGATTGATTCTCGCCTTTTTGTAGCGGTAGAATAAAAGCAAACCGTAATCAAGATCGTGGCGGCAAAAATGGTTGCGGCAGATGTTCCGGCTAGGTTTCGGCGCGGGGAACCGGGCAAGTCTGACAAAAGAACATCTCGTGTCCTTAAGACCGCGTAATTTTTCTTTTTCAAAAGCCCCGGGATAACCGAGGATTAATCGTGTGGATTTCCTGACACAGAATGAACCCATTGTTAAACGCTGAAAGGGATTATTTCATTTCTTATTCACCGGATTAAATGTACATATGAGTTAGGCTCATTGGATCATGATTTAATTCGTGTTCTACAATGTATGCCAGGTCTGTCGCTCGCGTTCAGGCTTTAAGAAAGGAAAATTGTAACAGAAAACGTGTTAAACCCGCGCGTGGGAGTCTGATAAAGAAGCAGCCAGCTGGCAGTCGTCGCCGTGAATGAGTCGGCCGTCGCCGATCCGAGACGCAGGGAGGATCGAACGCGTCGCACAGGAAATCGGCGCTTATTCTCGGCCTCGATGCTATCTCGAGGCACGGACGGACGGACGGACGGGCGCCTCTTTTTGTCCGAGCGGCCGGTGCAGATCGGAAAACGTCGTCAGCCCCTGGCGTGTGCGTCAGAGCCGCGGTTCACGGTTGACCTTGAACGCGGTACCGGTTGCAGCACGTGGGTACCCGCCCTCCTCTCGGGGGCCGCCTCTCTCTTGAAGTTACCAGGCCTTAAATAGGGACCCGTACCTATTTTCAGAGAGAGAAAGAGAACCAGCCGGGAAGGAATAGGCGACCGCGGCTGCACGGCTTTTGTACAAATGGGACCACCCACCTGCTCCCCCTTTAAGTCGAAAACGAACCTATTCGACAGCATCTCGCGATAAAGAAAACGTTGCTACGAGATAAATTCGTGGCGGGCCGACCGTAAAATTGAACGCGTCCTCTAAATTCAATTTGTCGGTACAAAGGAAACGAGACCGACCCATATCTTTACTGGGTCACTTTTTGTCCGGCTCATCCGGCAATTTCGCCCGGTCCAATCGAACGTCTGCGAGATTACAGCGATGAGTCGCCACACGGAGATATCTCTCTCTCCTATCGATTTTCCGTCGGACGTGGCGATTGCGTCTACCTTGACTCGTCCCGGGGTAGAAATCTGAGCGACACGGTGGCTGGAAACGTCCTCCCTTCTCGGCAGCTGCGGCTTCCTTTGGAGATCCGCGTGCCCCGGCGAGATAAATCGCCGTGCAATTTCATCGAGATAAAAGAAACAACGGAATTACGTGCTAACTCGACCGACCGAGCCGGCCCCCTTCTGTTTTCGTTCCCCACGACAAAATTAATCGTTAGCCCGGTGTTTGTTTAAACTGCTAAACGGTATATATTTTTTACAATCTCTCCGGCAGTCGTTCGAACGTAAAACGTCGCGGGGGGTGCGAGCCGGCAACAATATATGTATACGTACACCTTGACTATCTCAATTTTATCTGTTAAACAGAGGAAAATGAAATGAATGAGGATGGGATCCGTGGCAGGTTTATTTTCCCTGACAGTTTTACGACCGGCGAAACACTAACGATAACGTCGAATGATCTTGTTTCAGCGAGACTGGACGAGCATAATCGGATGAAGCTGGGCCAAGCATGCCCTCTAAGAAGCAATACAATCTCGTGCATAATGACGAGTACGACACGAGGATACCGTTGCACAGCGAGGAGGCGTTCCACCGTGGAATCGTCTTCCACGCCAAGGTAATCACCGTTTTCCAATCCTTTTCCCTCCGCAAGCTCATTTTCCACTGAACGATTTGCTAATCGACTGGAAAAAATTCGAAAGTCGTAGCGGCGTGTACACGGTAAAACCATTATAATTCAATGTTAAACTTGGCCGAGATCAATTAGGTTTATGGGTTAATATATAAATGTTGGTCGTAGGGATTGACGTGAATTGTACGTAGGTGATTAATTACCTTTCTCGTTTAATTCACCGTGTCGAAGATTGGAGCCGTCCGATGAATATTCTACGAAAACCCGTGGATAAGGGAAACAATGAGGGGAACGTGTACGGTTCTATTATTCACATCAGAAAACTCGCCGATCTCAGATGAGAACAAAGAGAGTGGTCCAGTCACGGTCCGGTAATATCTCCGTTTTAAGAGACTTCCGGGAAAAACGCGATTCGCAGATAGTAACCGAGTTCGCCTTTATCGATGAAATCGTAATTTTTCGAAGAACCTGCGTTCTAACGGTCGTCGCGGCTATAAAAGGCAAACGACAGGAACAGTGCACGAGCGATGAATAATATAGAGAATTCTGATCGCGCACGGTTCGGAAGAACTTTTTTAGTGTTGTTCGGTAACGATTGGGCGGCGTTACGAGTTCTATTCTTTGGCGCTTTCCAATTGCACCACGAAGTCATTTACGAGGATCCTGCTTTCCCGAAATACTTGACGACCTGCAATTTACTGCACAATTCGTGCCGTTCGCCGCCGCGTAAAACCGCGAGTGTTTCCGAGAATCTAAAAAGTGTATCACTCCGTCTCGCTGCCGAACTGTTTGTTGAAAATTCGCCCGGTTCTCAAATAATCAATTTTTCCAAATAATTTGTTTTATCTGTATAGGAGCGTAAAATATTCATGGCGATACAAGAATTTGTTTTCGAGTCGGTTTCAACAATAATTAGATTAAGGAATATTCTTGTTTTTATCGAATCTCTTCTTGTGTCACTCTTATTTTTATATAAACGATCCTTCGTTTACTACGGATCGCGCAATCCTCTTCAAAAATCAATATTCATTCACTCGTTCTTTGGTGGACGTTGATGAATCGGACCGGACCTAACTGCGATGCAAAAGGGTAGGAAGTTGGATCGATGGCTGGGCGGCGAATGCAACGAATCGCGACAATAACGCGACAGGGCTTGGATATTTTTGGCCGACGATAGCAGCCGCGCCGAGGGAGAGAAAGAGAGGACGGTGACGTCATTGTGCACGTGTTTATTTCAGCCGTGTGCGCGTCCGTTTTCTTGGAAAGGGTAAAGCTTTCGCGACCGCAAGCTCGTAAAAGCGGTCGCTTTGCGATGGGAATGCGAGGCATAAGTAAGTCGCGTGGCGCTATTCCCGTTCTCCAGTCGGTCAGAAAACCTGCATTCCTCTCGACCCTTGTTTAGGACCTATCTTTAAACGATTAGAAATGATGGTGGAACGACAGCTGCAATTGGGAATTTATTAGGCGCCGACGAACTATGGAACGCGGAGGACGTACGACTGGAAGCTGTACGACGATCTAAAATCGAGAGTATCAAAATACATCCCGGCGCGCTCCACTTCTCGCTTTCGAGTGAAATTTTTCGCCCTAGTAAAGTCACAATAATTTTAGCCGCGGATGATCCTCTTGGCAGGAGTTTTGCTTTTCTTTCGCGTATATATCTTGGTCGCGCTTCGATTCTACGCACACACTCTGTGCAAACCGGATTTCGTCTTCACCGTGTAAACAAGTTCCAATTAGCTTTAGACAATTATTGAATTAATGATACCACCATCTTGGTAAAGTAAATATTTGCACACTTTTACCAATAATTTCTTAAAAAGCAAGTTCTAGATCTTTTTTAATTCACGTCTTACGTATTTTTCAATTTTGCTCTTCCAAGGGGAAAATGTATATTTACAAAATTCTTAATGGATTTAAGTCTTTCACGGTCATTTTTTATTCCGATAGCATTCATTTTCCGGAAACGTCGGCATATAAATTGTCAAAATACACGGTTTCAATCCGGAAAATGAATGCTATCAGAAAATTCTTAATATTCCTAAAATCTCAGCGATTTGATTTTAATTCACAAAATATTTCTAGTCTAATTCCTACTCCTGTAATTAATGCGGGGAGCGACGAGGTATGCCGCGATAACATATTTCAGCGTACATCAGTTTCGTCATGAACAGAATGGAAAGACTGGTATGACACTAACGCAAGGTGCTCCTCGGCTATTGAAATATTTAGAACAGCGGTCGGGGCACCTACATACGCCGGTCGGCTCGCAGCCGCGATCGATATCGCGAATAATTCGAGAAACGCGATCGTCTCTCGCACCTATTGCGTGGGACGGCGACCACGTGTGCGGGCGAACTGTCGACCAAACACACGTGGCCCGGGTCATCGTTTCGACGTGGGGGAATCATCCACGAATGCCGGAACCCGCGATATCCCCGCATTTGCAAGTACATCACGATTCCGATTAAATCTGTTACGGGCTCGCGGTTCTATTTTAATCGGAATCGTGATTGAAACGGGCTACGTGATCGATCGGGAACATCTGACTCTTGCCACTGTTTCCGAACTGTTTGCCCGGCCAGTCAGAGGTTGTCGGCTAGAGATCAAAAGCAGAGATAGCCCGCAGCAACCACGGTCGCCCCGGTGATTTATCGGGGCAAATTGCAGACCGTCATAGACGAACGACAGAACACCCGATGACTTTTAGCTGTTATTAAAAAACCAGAGGCGCCAGCCTAAAATTGCATCAAAGGGAAACCCGGTAAATAAGAAAATATAAATATGAATGAAACCGAATTGAATTTCGGGGAATACATTATACATCGCATAAAATCGTATTAGAGCGACGCGAGATAAATGAGAGGCTCTGTTTCCATCGAATATCAAAAAATACGTTTTTGTCTAGGATAGAATAGGGACCCTCTAAGTAGGGACTGGACACTATCTAAAACTGCGCCTAAACCGGAAGTTGCAGATTCAATTTGCAAGTTAGGTGAATGTAATGACAGTGAATACAGACTACGTTCACCGTCGATGCTTCAGTGACCTAAAAATTGACATTTCTGAAAATACCGGTAATAATAAAGTAAAATTGCATTGTTGTTTATGAATATTTATTTATTGCGAAATTTGCTAAAAAAATGGCTAATCGAAAATATTGTAAGAGGATAAATACAGCAAATATTAACTAAAACAAATTGTTTTCAAGTATGCCAAATTTAATCCCCATTTCCGGTTTAGGTGCACTTTTTCGCAGCCAATAAAAAATCATCGTGTCGGTGTCCAGTCCTTACCTCGATAGAAAGCCTCCCTAGGATAGAATACCGTTCTTTCGTTGCTTTGACTCATCTCGGGCGTTTGTTCGCAGTTCATCGGTTCTATGGAGGTTCCTCGACCGACCAGCCGAGTGGAGATCGTGGCGGCGATGCGAAGAATCCGCGTGAGTTCGCATAATCTCTAATTAACTGTACTTATATACAGCGAAGTCCCGCCGCGGACGGAGTCTCGCGTTATCAGATATCAATTACGTTCGCGTTCCTCCACCGAGGAACCAATTTTTAATCGCGGCGGAGCGAACGGTCGCCGTTCGGTCGTAAAGAACCGTAATTAACCGTGTATATACACGGGATTGCTCCCGGTTCAGCGGTCGTTCATTTCAGTCTTGTTCTGTCCCCAGTACGAGTTCAAGGCCAAAGGGATCAAAAAGAAGAAAGTGACGCTGGAGGTATCAGTGGACGGGCTCAAAGTCACTCTTCGGAAAAAGAAGGTACGCGACGCGGGAGCTCTGCTGCACTCGTGCTCGTCTGGCCCTCGCGTGTCCGCGATAATTATCACCGACGTTTACTCCTCTCGCTCGGCCGCTTTTCCTCCTCGCTCTCCTCGTCCCCGCGTAGTTACGTACCACGCTCAATTTGTCCCGAGTACCTTCGAATTTGTCTCTCGTTTAATTGTACGGCTTGCGACTGTGAAGTTTAGCCAGTTCCTGTGTGCGTCTTCTAGCGAAACACGTTTATATTTCAATATGTATGTATATATCGAAATTTCAG
>SMSR01009373.1:6987-17414 GCA_019453355.1 Ceratina japonica | reverse complement strand
ACGCCCGTTAGGACCCGAGTGCCTCGTGTTCGAATATTGTAAAAAAAAAAATAAGGAGAAACCTCGCCAGGACTCTGCAGGACGCCGTATCCTGCGAACGACGCTGACGCGCAAATTCGTCTGTTACGTTTAGAGACTGTTTAGGTATGCAGGGATATTTTATTCGATCGCGCAATTAGATCTGACGTAGTTATTCATAAAAAACCCAGTTGCAAAGTAATATATGTATATTGGTATAACCACCCTTGAAAATAGAAGAACGATCTCGGAACTAATTTTTTAACCTACTTAATCATAAAATAGACTCTTCTGCTCTCCTGGAGCTAATCAAATTATACGCTCCATCTCGCAATCTCAGACCTAACAAAACTTTTTGTCCAGCGAGATTTACTTCTCGATTTCGACATTCTAATGTAGTAAACAGAATATTATCTAAAGCCAACAGATTTTGTCACATTTTTCACATTTTTATTGACTTCAGCTCAGTCATTAGAAAAAAGCTTTGTTCTTTTTTTGCTTCTCAGTCGTTATAATATCTCTTTTTCTTTTTTTTAGTGCTCTGTACCACTTTCTTCAATATGTAAAAGGGTTAATTACCCGTGAATTAAATAAATAAATAAATAAATAAATATATAACTATATAAAAAGAGTCAGAATCTTTTGGAGTGTAATCCATTTGTATTTACGATTCGGTCGAATTCGCGTAGAATTCCTTTTCTCGAAGAACTCCTTCTGCCCCGCTGGCGGCGTGTTTTCTCTCCGGCCTCGTCTTCCACTCTTAAACGATCTCCCTCGCGTATCCGGCGCATTAGAGGGTGTCCTGGGCGTGAAGGTGTCCGTCATAATTTGGCAGCCGGGCGCATAATCCCCGTGACAAAGGCCGACAAAGTGACGGCTGTTACTGGCCGCCGGGTGAATAGAAGCCGGCGGAGATTCCGGTAGCAGGTAAAGCGTTTAAAGATTCCGGCCGGCCGACTCGTATAGATGAGTCACGACGCGAACAACAGGACGTCCTCTTTCGCCCATTCTCTTTCGCCAAATCGAATATTCCGATGTTCTCTCTGACATAATGATAGATTTCGAGTGGTAGAAAAGGTGAATTGAGTCATACATGGATGCATGGATGAATTAATTAAGTCACAAAGCCAGATTTTCATGAGTCTTAAGTCCTAGTAGATGTTTCATCAAATGGTGGCTTTCAATAATGCGGAAAACACTTTTATTACCTCGTTTTGGTTGTTTCGTACAAGTATTATCATCGAAGATCTCAAGGAACGATCTAACTTCGATCATGGCAATTTTCCATGGCATAAGAATCTTCTCATAGCCAGGACTATAAAAATTGAATTCGACATTTAAAAAAGGAAACTATTGCTCGCTTGTTTATTACATCCGTCACTTCATCCTGTGACATTACGTTGTTTCAAATAGACAAAATGCTGTTTCTCGCTTGTTTATTACATCCATCACTTCATCCTGTGACATTACGTTGTTTCAAATAGACAAAATACTGTCTCTCGCTTGTTTATTACATCCATCACTTCATCCTGTGACATTACGTTGTTTCAAATAGACAAAATACTGTCTCTCGCTTGTTTATTACATCCATTACTTCATCCTGTGACATCACGTTGTTTCAAATAGACAAAATACTGTCTCTCGCTTGTTTATTACATCCATTACTTCATCCTGTGGCATCACGTTGTTTCAAATAGACAAAATACTGTCTCTCGCTTGTTTATTACATCCATTACTTCATCCTGTGGCATCACGTTGCTTCAAATAAACAAAATACTGTTTCCTAATTAAATTGCTGGGGCCCGTTCCGTATAAGGAAGCGAGCCGGTTCTATCTAAGCCCGGACAATCGGACGGGCGATAGGTCCCGGCCCCTAATATCCGCTCGTTAACCATCATCCTTTGTCTTACATCACCGTGCGTCCGTCCATGACTCCTCTCGGCTTCTTTTTTCCAGAAGGTCGATTCGTTTCGCGGGTGCTCTCGTGGCCAGTGGTGCGTGGCATTCCATCGAATGCACGCTTACGAGCCACCGGTGTGGCGCGGCGCGAGGCTTTCTCTCTCTCTCTTTCTCTCTCTTGCTCTCTTTCTGTTCTCTCGGTACTCAAAGTGGACGCGAAAACAAGTTAAAAATAGCCAGCGAGCGGATCGCGGTCGGCACCTTTGAGGCCGCGGCTCGGAACCTCGCAACAGTCGTTGATCGTTCACATCGTGTTTCGTCGTCCGGATGTTGATGATGATGGTGAGAGACCGTCTCGTTACCATTACGAGGGCCGCTCACGCAGCCGGCTAACACGCACCGCAAACCTCGCATTACCATAACCGCGAGTACACAGGACTCTCCGTCGCGTCCTCGTCGCCGGTCCTCAGACTCGGAAGGAAGGAAGGAAGGGAGAAAGGCAGGAAGGAAGGAAGGAAGGAAGGAAGGAAGGGACAGAGAGAGGATGAAAAAGAGCGAAGCAAGCGGACGCATTGACGGCGCGGTGGCGTGCTTTCGACCTTACCGCGGCTTTAACGATCTTACCAGCGTGATTCCTCGGCGAACGCTTTTACTGCCTGGGGACCTGTTGGCTGCTCTACTACTAACATGGACGGCAATTGTCAGCCACCTTTAGCGTCGCCCCTCTCGCCGTACTCCCAGATCCCTGGGGTAGCTTTAACGTCGCTCGCTCGCTCGCTCTCGTTTCTATTAAGCCGTTCCGCGATTACCGAGCTACGCCTCCCACCTGTGATTAAAATCAACGGACGGACCGAGTGGGTGGAATACGGAATCCGGCGGAACGCTTCTCTAACCGGCAGACAAGCCCGCCGAAATTGACCGACCGTGGATCTTCTTCCACTCCATTAACGGATAACTTCATTCGGCAATTACTATTTTCGACTAAACTAAATTGTATCGATATTATAAATCGTTGTCCGACGACAGTGGAAACGAATTGACAGATTTCTGAGCAAGTCGGACTTAAGGACGTTGGGTAGATCAGTCGCAGGGCAGGCGGTGAAAGGGGTAGTTCTATGTTTATACGTGGGTGCTATGACGTGATACCAAGCTTAGATAAAAGAATTTGAATTAATTAAATATCGTATTTATCAATGAATTTAGAAAGAAATTAGTATGAAATAACTTTATTTAGTGTTAAGAATATAAAGATGTCGTTGCGATAGACATCAAAGTTAATATTCGCTTATTAATACAAGGTTCGTGATCATTTCTTGTCATTATTGATATAATATTCCTCACTAAGTTATCTACTCATTTTCTCTCATTTTAACTCATATCATATTTATGCCAACTGTACTGCTCTTACTATTATCTTTTGTACCTTAAAGGGTTTTCTAACCCGTAAAATAAATAAATAAATAAATAAATAAATAAATAAATATTATTCAATTAAAAATGTTTTTTAGCGAGTAGTTAAATCTAGCAACGAGAATCCTATCAATATGTTTCCTTTTCGTTCAATTATCGAAACAATTCAGTTGTAAATTCGCATTTTTCTTCTTTCAAATTGTTAAAAAATGTTTCAAGATTCTATTACACTTTTACTCTTGACAACCTTATCATTTTTAACACTAGAACGACTGTCTTTTTTTTTATACATGCATTTCTCCATTTAAAACCAGTCAAAACGACTGGTTTCGTCGTTCTAGTGTTAACAAGTCTATCTAACAATAATTACAAGATTTCTTCAATCTCCCATAAGAGCCCGTGTAGAATATATATATATTCTATATATATATAAGTTTCATATAGATTTTATATATATATATGTATAAGTATATAGATATAAGTTTCATATAGACTTTATATATATATATGTATAAGTATATAGATATAAGTTTCATATAGATTTATTTAAAAACTACGTTGTCAATCGTTCTGAAACTTTAACACAATATTTTTCATACTTCCATTAGTAGATTAAAATCATTTTCAAAACGATTTTATTATATTCATTCCAGTACCCAGCCTCCTTAACCCGGACGTTCAAGTCCGTCCAACATCTATCCTGGTGGACAGCTCAATCGATGAAGCCGGCCGCGATCGTCGCCGAGCGGCGGCGTAGGTATCTCTCCCGGTCGGGAAGAGAAGCGCGCCGCTAAAAAAGCCGACAAGCTCGTAGAACCGAACGAGAAGAAGAAGAAGAAGAAGAAGACGAAGTGTGCGCGCGGAAGATTTCAAACGCGCCGTCATACGTGCCAAACATACGTTTTCAAGCGTCGATCGCGCGCGCTCTCCTCTCGCAGCGCGGTTTGCGCGACCGATGAGTTTCGAGCCCCTCGAGAGATGTCGATGGCCTCGTTAAGCCGAGGTTACGAGGCGAGCCTCCATCAGGCTTCGCGTGAGAACTTAGAAACCCGGCGACGATGATTTCCCCGCGAGAACGACCGGGAGCTGCCCCAAAGATCGCGCGCCGAGGTACCTACCACCCGATTTCCTCAACCCTTTCTGTGGACCCTTGAATTCGTCCTCGCGGACCAGACGTTCGAACTTGAAGTGATGTTAAGGAGAATTTGGCATTGGACGCGGTGGCACCTTCGACGAGGAGATTCGTAAGTAAACGCGTTCCCGAGTTATGCATCCGGAACAAGAGAGAAGGATAAAAAGAAGAGGGAAGAGGCTCGCCGTAATATTCCCCGTAATTTATGGTGAAAGACTCTGGAACGAGGGAGAAGGACAACGAGGCTACGGTAGACGGTCGGTCGGTCGGTCGCTCGCGAGTCGATACACAGCGGGCAGAGAAAGTGGAAGGATAGAGGTAGATATAGGCAACGAACGGAATAAAGTGGAGTGGGTTTTAAAGAAGAAGAAGAAGAAGAAGAAGAAGGAGGAGAGGAAGTAACGAGGGGGATAGAGAGGAAGGAAGAGGGAGCAGGTGGCAAGATAGGGTATACGCCAGTGGATTAAGGCGCGGAGCGGCGAGTCAAAGAGATTTTCTCCCCATCCCGTCTCGGCGGGGGCCCCTCGGCCTAACAAGGGCTGAAATATGACTGGCTTTGCCCTACCTTGCCTCGCCTCGCCTCGCTTCGCCTCGGCCTGCCACGGCTTTGGCACGACGACGCGCGCCTTTCGGACCGAACCAAGGAAAACCGAACGAGATATCCATTGCCTACTAATTTATCGGTCGCTCTACCACAGCTCGCAGCCGGGAGCCCTCCGTCTCTGCCTTCTCCAAACCTTCGCCCCGATTTGTCGAAACTACCTTTCGTCACGACACAACCCGTGAAAACAGTTTACACGGCTTTCCGGTAAATACCCCGTCGACTTTCTAATCCCGTAGATCCGAAGGGAAGATTATACGGTGTTTGTAAAGAAGTCATGCGATGGCGTCGCCGATAACGACGACAGCCGTTCGGATTAGGGACGTTTGTCAGCGATTAGTATATCGTGGACGACGACAACCATCGCGTCCGCGGACGACGTTCGGAAACGAAAAGGACCGACGTCTGATGACACGGCCGGGGAGAGAGATCTCTAATGATTCTTCCGACGCGGCAGTCCCAACGGCAGTCAAAAAATGTGGCAAAGAAATCGCGCGAAATTACAAGCCTGCGATCGGGGGTATTTTGCAACGGGACGGAACGACGATGATTACTTTGTAGGCACGTAATGACCGCGCTCGGTGCACTTTAAAACCGCAATTTGCACGAGCCGGCGCGATGCTCGGGAGGGTGTTCCGCCGCGAAACCGCACGCCGGTAGTCGCGCGATTTTCGGCGCTCGGAAATTGCCGAAATTACGAAAATTCTCGAGAACCTCCGGGAACGACGGGGTATAAACCGTTCGCAGAAAACCTCGCCGGGACGTTCATTTCCTCTTATCCTCCTTTCCCTACAAAAATTACGTCGTCCCGTGAGCCTCGCCTCGCGGTTTATTAATTTATATAAAATCGCTCTCTTTAATCCCGCGCTCGTAGGCATCTCGAGGAAGGCAGTGGTAGCAATAACACGGGAAACGATCGAGCGTGCGACTGGTGGGCATTCGCGGTGCTCGGGCTGGGCTCGGCTGCTAGCGGCGGCGGCGGCGACGGCAATAGTAGCGGTGGTCCATCGGAGTAAATATATTGGATGGCGGTAGGATTGGTGGCGGTGTCTTCCGCTCTCTACTTGAGCCGCGTGCCCGCTCGCTCATTCACGCCCGAGGTGCGCCTTTGATGTGCCGCCTACACCGGGTTCTTGCTAACTCTCGCGCGCCGCCAGCCGCGCGGGATTCTGTTTTTCTACCCTCGCAAAAATACTCCCTTCCTCCCTGTCTTTCTCTCGTGCTCTCTTGATTCTCGCGTTCCGAGCTTCAGCGCGCGCGGTTCCCTTCTCCTCTCACCTTTACCTCTCCTCTTCCCTTAACTTTTTTTTATTCGTTATTCCCTCGGCTCGGTTACTTGCGGCCGGTAATAAACGAGAGTCGGAAAAATCGGACGGATTGAGGAGTCAGAGCCGCCGGCCTTGATTCGGGAGCGGAAACCAGCCGATGCGTAACGGAGGATCGGGAGGAAATTCAAGTTTTTCCAGCTGTCTGCTGTGTTTGTGGTCGTCCGGGCGTGGAAACTCGGTTGGGATCGAGGCGCGTCGTGAAAACAACGCGAAACGGACAGTCATCCTGCGTGAGTTAGGTGAAATCGAACCGAGCCACGGTATGCAGTAGCGGCAATTGCGTAGGCCAATCATTTTACGGAGGCTTATTTCGACGATCTTCTCTCTCTCTCTCTCTCTCTCTCTCGGACGATCGTCTCTCTCTCTCTCTCTCTCCTCCTCGCTCGCGGACATTCTTCACGCGTGCTCGATCCGCGCGTATCCTTTCGCCGTAGCTGGTTGCACGCTTTCCGGAAGCCCCCACGAACTTCGGCACACTTCAAAGGTTCTCCCGGCGTTGATCAGCGTGCCGGCGTACAAATCGATAATGCGATTCATAGTTGCTCCGTGACGAAGTTTCGCCGCGCGCAGCCTTTTGTAACGCGGACAAACCCGCGCCGAACCGCGCGTGATCGGCGCGGAGAGAGCCTCGGGGATCTAATAGTCTCGATGCTGCTGCCCGCTCATTTCACTACGCCGCTATATCCAAAAGCGAAATCCCGCGTCCGATCCGATTTCCTCGATCGACGTGAATTTGGGGATATAGAAGACTCGACGTTGCGGCAAGGAAAGTTATACGCAGTTTTCTGTTGTTATTTTAATGATTAAGGTTCACGCGCAGTTGTGCAAAGAATAATGAAATGAGGTTTATTGGAACATGAAGAGGACACCGTCTTAACGTGTTTAACAAAAATCCGTGTGTGTATGATAGTTAGGGAGAACATTCACATTAAACAACAAAACAAGAGTAATACTAGAATAATCGATTAGTATCAAAAGAATGTGATTAACTTGAACTTATTAAGAAGAAGGAGTTCATGAAACTATACAGTTTTCTTTTTGTCTCAATATTTTCTTCGAGTTTTAGTATTCAACGAGCTTAAGGAGGTTGAGGGAATGAATATGATAAAATCGTTTTGAAAATGATTTTAATCTACTAGTGAGAGCATGAAAAATATTGTGTTTAAGTTTCAGAACGATTGACAAGGTAGTTTTTAAATAAATCTATGTGAAACTTATATCCTTGTATATGGGCTCTTATAAGAGATAGAAGAAATCTTGTCATTATTATTAAATAGATTTGTTAAAAATGGTAAGATCGTTAAGAGTAAAAATGTAATAGAATGTTGAAACATTTTTGAAGAATTTGAAAGAAGAAAAATACGAATTGACAACTGAATTGATTCGATAATTGAACAAAAAGGAAAGATATTGATAGGATTCTCGTTGCCAGGTTTGACTACTCGATAAAAAACATTTTTCATTCAATAATATTAACTTTTATGTCTATTGCAAGGAAATCTTTATATTCTTGACACTAAATAGAGTTATTTCATACTAATTTCTTTCTAAATCCATTGATAAATACGATATTTAAAGAATTCAAATTTTGTTAAGGAGGTTTGGTACTGGAATGAATATGATAAAATCGTTCTGAAAATGATTTTAATCTACTAGTGGAAGCATGAAAAATATTGTGTTAAAGTTTCAGAACGATTGACAAGGTAGTTTTTAAATAAATCTATGTGAATCTTATGTCCTTATACCCAATTGATGATTGTCATCTACCCAACGTCCTTAAATACCATTAAATGATACTTTATTGGCGCTGACAAAATCTGGCCTTTCTCATCGTAGAAATAGCAAACTTTTAGGAAGAATTTCGTTTTTCCTGAACTTCTGAACCGCTGGATTTACGGGGAAATTGCAATAGACCTTTTTTTTTATCTGAGGGTTACACCCAGAGCCCAGACTCTTTCTAATTTCTCTATTTGTTCTCTCTATCGTATTTCTCTTATAACTTAACTTATAACTTAAAATATTATATTATTTCTCTTATAACTTAACTTATAACTTAAAATATTATATTATTTCTCTTATAACTTAACTTATAACTTAAAATATTATATTATTTCTCTTATAACTTAAAACTTTATACCTGCTTCCCACTCCACCGTGGACCCTTATCAAATCTACACATCCCGAATCTACTTCTTTTTCCCCTTCGTATCATTCCAATCTCCAGCAACTACTGTCAAACCGTTAATCCGTCACTCCTCCCCGGTTTCCCCTTAGCGCAAAAACCGCCGGCCTTCGCTCTTATCTCCGTTCGGGACTACACCCTCGTCAAACTTTCACTTTCCTCTACCCTTTCGTTACTTGCTCACTCTCGATTTCCATCCCGACCTTCAGACCAGGTTTTCAAGCTCCGAAACGGCGAATGAAATTTCCTAGCAATGGATTCACTCCGTCCCAAGCCTCGGCCGCCCTTAACTCTCGCGTTCATCCCTCGGTGGCTCGTATATTTGCGTATATCGGTCCCCGTCGGTCCGCCGATCGTGACCACGGCTCCGCGAGAGGGACAGGGACGCGGGGCGAGCGAGCCGCGAGTGTAAGCGGGAAAGAGGGAAGACGTAGCGGCGTTTGATCTCACCGCCAAGGCAGATCGGCAAAATGCCTTTTTCTGCGGGGCCCCGAGAGAGCTTCAAGCCGACCTCAAAGACTTGACTGATGACTTGCGGCCACGACGAGTCTGGCTGCGTGCACCGGGACCGGCCGGCCGGGGCCCCGCCGCGGGAACAACCGGACAGAGACAGACGGAGGAGAGGGACACGTCGAGGAAGACGAACGGACAGCGCAAACAAGTGGAATAAGATAGTCTACGCACGCCACTCCTCGTTCTCTCTCTCTCTTTCTCTTCGCTCGGTGCTCCTTCTCGGTTCTAGCGGCGAACACCGATTTCCTGCGAACGCCGGGACGCGTGCCTACTCGCGTGTCCACCCAAGGATAAGGATGAGAGATTCCTTATTTCCTCCGACTCGAATACGCGGTCCAAGACGCTAAGGTCACGTGACTTTTTCCTGTGTCTTATCAATAAGGGAAAAACAGTGCGGCAGATTTGAATTTACTCTTCAGGAAGAAGTATCTGACCATCGGAAAATATTCTTATATAAGGACGATTCTTATAAACGTGTGTCCTCGCTAAACCAATTTTTTGGCCAATTTTATGGGCATCGTTGGCAGCTCGCTTTACATACTTCAATAAAAATAGCAGAATTATTGCTTCATACAGTTTACTGAAACGCCGATTCGCGAAAAGGATGTCACCTACCAGATGAAGTTAATATACCCAGTAGACAAGACAGCGAGTAGCGATTTCGATTCGCGTGCCGTCGACGTTGAAACGCGTCGGCCATAAATACATACATCGCGGGCATCGAGCGGGCGCGATCGTCACGGCAGGCCAGAAACCCGGCACGATTTCATCCGGACGTCATTGTCCCGGCTTACATAACGAACGAGAACCATCAATTACGGGTTGCATAAACCGGCGCTGGCCACGCGACACCGCCGCGTCTCTTAATCCCGCGCGACGCTTATAAAACCGATGCGGAAATCCCCCGAAAAAATTTCGTCACTATTTCCACTCTGTAATCGAACACGCCGTTTTAGCTGATCGGCGAAAGTGTTTTGTTGAAAGTGGTCTGTTTTAGTTGCAGCAGAATAAAATGTTGAAAATCATTGTTCGATTAGTATAGACTGTGTTTATTGAATTTATTTATGAATTTTAATACTGTTTTAGTTGCAGCAAAATATAATGTTGAAAATCATTGTTCGATTAGTATAGACTGTGTTTATTGAATTTATTTATGAATTTTAATATTGTTTTAGTTGCAGCAAAATAAAATGTTGAAAATCATTGTTCGATTAGTATAGACTATGTTTATTGAATTTATTTATGAATTTTAATACTGTTTTAGTTGCAGCAAAATATAATGTTGAAAATCATTGTTCGATTAGTATAGACTGTGTTTATTGAATTTATTTATGAATTTTAATA
>SMSR01009371.1:260603-279293 GCA_019453355.1 Ceratina japonica | reverse complement strand
TATTGTCGATTCGTATCAGTACAAAACGTATGGCACATTTATTTGTTAGAATTATCTTGTATTAGGGAAGAATAAATGAGGACGATATGATAACCCGGTGTTTTATTAGAAATATTCTTATCGCTGCTAAAAGTGATCGATAAAATGATATCAGCAGTAAAGGCGTGTGAAATGAAAAGTTGAGTTCTCTAGATTTGGAATATTGAACTCTGCATATATGATGAATTGTAAAATACGTGTACGGATAACAGATATCTTCATTGATAAGTAGTACTCAACTTTGAACCGTCTATTTTTATTAGATATTTGGCGCGAGAATACAAAATATGTTTATATATGTCAACTCTTTTGCAAGTGCCGACTGGCATTAGCGTATCGTTTATCTTTTATTAACATATAGGTAATACATTTAATGAGCGTGCAATCATAAAGCAAATATCTCTTTCTTAATACATGAGAGTTGCGATAATGAGTTAATTTAAGTATTTCTCACGGTACAATAAAAATTTTTTTTCAAATTCGATCGTCTATTTTCTCGTCCGTAAACGTTTTTTGATGCGGATGTAAATGGCCAGGTTTAGCCTATGTGTACATGGATAACGTTTCTACCACAAAGTAAATAATTCAACACAGTATTGCGTACTCTTGTCGTACAACTTCGTTACGTGCCATTTACGTAATTCGAGAGTAAACCCTGTTACGTAGTTTGTTAATAGAATTTGCTATTCTATCACTTCTTTGAATTCTACTAAAAAATTGAAGTATAATGAAAACTGTACGTATGCGTGTATGCACAGAAGAAAAAAGAAATTAGAATACGAAAGTAAATCTTTTATAATAGAGTCACTCGTTGTAAATAGCAACGTCTGTTGTAAGAAATAAAATTATCATTACTCGCATTCTAATTCTGCATCCTGTCTACTTTACATTCATAAAAATGTTTGTTATTGTGAAAACGGAGAATCCAGAGTTTCATTCTTTTTAAACTAAAACGAAACAACTGTTTTATTTTAGACCATCGATTCGCTGGTCCGATAAGCTAGCGATAAATTGTTATTAAATAGTCATTGCCTACTCGTTCGAACGCGAGCATCACTGTGTCCAACCGTTTCAGAGTACCTGGATATATACAAAAAGTGCGTCTGAGACACCTGTGAGATGCGGGACGGCCTACTGTTTGGATTCCACGTGATCTCTTGCGTGCAATTCGCATTCGGCGTGTATTACGATTATACGTACACAGTCATACCTCCGAACATTCTCAAAACGCACAACGCCTTCGGTGGGAAATTCAAATTTCTCACGTTTTGGGATGCGGTTAGTATCGTGGCACGGTGACCCAATCTCACTTTTCTATCTTTCACATTTAGTTAGAACCAGGTCACTTTCCTCGCTGCTCTTATGCAATATCCTGCAGTTCCGTACAAATTCGAACGCTAGTGCAATATAACTTATCTAACAAGTACTAACCGATGAACCTTAACATTTTTCAACAACGGTGAACTTTGGATATGGATGACTTGTGTGTTATCTGATAAGGCTTAATCGTCATTGACACTCGAATATCTTATTACAATCGGGTGTGCATAAAATTTGACATTCGATTGACCGACTACAACTACGAGAAAATTGCATTATGGTATATACCATGGCACTCTTACTTTCGTGAATGGATCGTACGATACTCCTAACGAGTGATTACGTCATATCGGTATTACACTGTTATGCAACAGTGAAAACTGTTATAAAAAAAATATATATATATATATACTGTGCTTCACATGAATCAGTGAATGTGGGTCCACTTGCAATCGCGAAAAGAAACAATTTTTTGTACTGTAATAAACGCGCACAAAAGTAGGAAAAAATATTTTGTGCCTTTTGCTGCCACTAACAGGACAGTGATAACCATTTGATGTACCACATATCTATGAGTACAAACTATAAAATCAATTGTTCAAGCACCACTCCATACCATCTGGCTATGGCACGTGTCGTGTCGAGCTATTCGCGGTGAAGCGCTATTGCACTATTACAATTTGAAGTATTCTCAAGAGAGAAAAATTACTCATTCCACTTAATCATTAATATTCATTGATAAAATCGCTATCTATTACCTCATTCGTTACAATATTATTACATTCTCGAAGCTGTTTGCTTAATTAATTTAATTTCGAACATAATAGAGGCAATAGGCACGTGACAAGGGTGATCGAGTGTTCGTTTGCCGTGCGTGTTGACGCGTATAATTGGGCTATGAACCTGATGTAGACGTAGTTGAATAAATGGGGCACGCATTGTGGGCAGTAAGCGGAGATGATTTAACCACGACATCCTAATTCCATGAACAATTTTTTTCAGACCTTCGCAATCTTAAATTCAAATTGTGCAGACGTATCTCATAAATCATATTACATACTGTTTTATGTGATGAATTAGACGGTCGTCTACTTGTTTCAGATCATCCAAGCGATATTTTTCTTCGTATGTATACTGAACGATTGGTTCGGTACGAATGCCGTCAGTCCTAAGAAACCGCCGCTCATACGCAAGATAAAGGATAACATGCACGCGATTCTCAGTTTTCCCATTGCTATGGTAAGCATAAGTAGGGAGAAATTGTCAACTTTTTTTATACATTATCTAATTCTTGATATTGCAGTTCGTAGGGGTAACATTTTGGTGTCTGATGTTCGTGGACCGCGAATTAGTACTTCCGAAAGCTATAGATCCGTATTTCCCATGGTGGCTGAATCATCTGATGCACACGATGATCATGGTTTCTATCTTAATCGAAACAGTTTTAGCGCCGAGGAAGTATCCGAAAAGATCGCACGGACTAATGGGTATACTAGGATTCATGTTAATATACTTGGCCTGGTACGTAGACAAATTGAAATGATTATTTCATATATGCTGCCGTTCTACTTTTATTATTATTTATTATTGCGTTGTTACAGGGTGCACGTAATTTATTATTTGAGCGGTGTATGGGTGTATCCAGTGATGGCGGTGCTGTCCTTGCCGCTGCGAATTTTGTTCTTTTTGGTGTTGATGTTACTCTGCTTAATTCTGTATTGCGTCGGCGAGGCGACGGACAACTTCGTTTGGGGTAACGAATACATTAAACAACAAAAGTCTTATGCAAAGAGCAAGTAGCCTCGCCCACGGTGACTAGAGCTGCGCTGACTTCGATCATTAGCCCTCTCTTCCTACGGTGACGGTGAATAAAAGAAGCGAAACGCTAGCCTCTTCCACATCATTCATCCCCATTTACCTTACATCGCAGCATGCACGCGTATCACGCCCCCGAATAAATCGTTATTTGGACAAATCTCTTGCGACAAGAGGAAACATGCATAATAACAATAATAATAATATGTGCATGCAAAGAGGAGCGTGCTCTTTTTCTCCGAGACGGAACGCTCGAAGAGAAACATGGTCATTAATAACTTGTTCGCTGAAGAGGGTTACATAGCTGGAGCATGCGGTCACGACTTATTTTCTACCGCGTGGCTTATACTACATATGCGATTGTTGAACGCAAAAACGAGGGAAGACTAATTGTAACTCGATCGATTTGCACATACACACTATTGGTGCCTGATAATAATTAAACTAAAAGCTGAAAAAGAGAATAAGGAATGAGCGAAAAAAAGGAACACGAACAGCACACATGCGTATTTACACACGATTCAATAGCAATTACATTTTTACGGAACGAGCTCAGTAAATATATTGTCGTCTGTGACAAAATTGAATTCGATTGGAATTATTAGAGAGAATGAACAAACTAACGCAATGTATAGAGAAAAGATGAATACGACCTGTGGTTACGCGTGTGGAATGGATTTTGCATTGTTCCGTTTTTGGGGTGCGTCGTGCAATCGCAAACATGTCCCATCGAAATACTAAAATCCGGATATGTATTTGTATGGAGTGTAGGAAAAAAATACGTAGCCGAGAGTAACGGAGTGGATATGAAAACGTAACTAGCAAGAGGAGTGAGCGTGGTTTCGCGGATCCGATCAAAGGGATATCAGCGAGGGCTCTCGTGCTAAGAAGAAAAACAATATAGACTTTTTAGTGAGAAGTACAGTTTTACATGCATGCCAGAAAAATGAAACGTACAGACTCTTCGAGTTCGAACCCCCCTTCACGTAGGTAGCGTACGGGAAGTATATGAAGTACTTAAAATTAGTCGACCAGGAATACAGGGTTTGTCAAGGATTTTTGTTATAGATTAGCGTCGAATAAACAAATATTTCTTTCAAGAAATGTTTGCGCATTTTAAAAAAGCAGCAGACGCTGCCAGTGACTTAGGATAAATTTTAAATACGTTTTGTACAACATTGTACTTTGCAGTTTCTGAAGATAATTTTGGTTGGAGCGGAGTTTCTAGTAGACTGTACACAGGTAATATCAATTATCGATAACGGGTTGACCTATTCTATAATTACATGTTGGTAAACCCTGTATAAAATTTTTACAAAAATAGTTTTAATGCGGTACGCCATTGTATTGCAAAAAATGTAGGCAGTAATATTTTTTATTACAATAATTTATATAAAATAGAAGACGAAATAATTGAGACAAAAATTATTAATAATTCTTTGCGTAAAATAGCAAACGTCATTTTTTTCTGATCTTTCAAAAGATATAGTGTGGTAGGACAATGAATAATGTAAATTCATAATAGACAATGTGTACGTAAAAAACACTTGTATGTAGTCTAAGTACAGTAGGATATTAATTCTTTAAAATACTGTAATATACAGGACGATGTTAAACAGTTCGAAATTATTCTGTATAAAAGGAAATGAATTATATTTATAATCCGTTTGTATCTCTAGCATCGTAAAAGTCCATCGAATTATTTTTTTACTACGTTCCAATTTTGTCGATAATAAAAGATAGAAAATTATGTGTTAAGTTTGAGTTACTTCAAGGTACTATTTACAGTCGAAGAGGCACTATTGCACTACGATAAATGCATTATCACAACAGATAATTTGCGCACTGAGACGTCTTTTTCTCAAGGAACATTCACATTTCATGAAGTAGAAAAAAGGCTTACATCTAAAATTGTAACACGATTTCTTCTTCCTTACGTCACTATATTTTTATTTTTATTTAACTGCGGTGAGATCTGTGTTCCTTTCGAACTGCAGTGTCTACTATTAATAATCTCGTCTATGCTCTGCTTCAACTCTTCCATTTCTAAAATATCTAATGGAAGTGACGTCTGCGTTGCCATTTCTCGGGCATTCCCAGTCTGACTTTCGGATTGCATGAGCCTAGTCAACTCTGGACAGCACGAGGTCAGACTGGATGCCAGATTGCCCATTCCAGCTTTCCTGTACACGTCCTTTAAATCCGCGTCGCCTTTCAATTTGATGTCGCTGGACTCTTGAAACAGATGTTTCAGGATGGTCTCATCTTGAAGAAGGTACTTACTTCTACGACCTTCTCGGCTTCTTCGGTCACTGTCATGACCGTAACTCTTGGAACTCTTGTTACTAGTTTTACTCTTACTGCGTTCTTGAGGTTCCTCGGGATCCAACATTTTCGCTTCTTCCTCCGGTTGGCTGTCGTCACTGTCAGTGTCCTGATCGTCCTTCTCCATAGTTCCAGCTTCAATATCCATACCCTTCCCTACTATTTCTTGATGCTGTTTCTCCTCGCTGCTCAAGTTCACGTCGCTAGCACTTCGTCCCGGAAATAGAAACGGCAGCAACATCCCTGCGTTATTCTTTCCATCAAACAACTTAGGATTCAAGGCGTGTTCATCCAGACCGGCGCTAGCTGATCGTCTTTTCATATTCGGCACTTGATTCGGAGATACTCTCGAGTTACCACCGCCTATGGTCAATGCCGACAATATCTGTGCGCCGAGCTGACTCTCTTGCGACGTAGTGCTGCCTCTTCTGAATAAAGGACCCACTTTTCCAGATCTAGATTTCCCAAAATCCCGTCGACGTTTCCCGCGACGACCGCGCGAGCTGCTCGCAACTTTTCGCGTTGTTTTCAGCTCGGCTATCTGAACAGATATCTGAGAGTCTAACGAGTTCCGTCTGGATTCAACGGATACTCGACGCACGCTGAAACTGATCTCAGAGTCTACGGAATTTCTTCTATTACTGGAGACGGAGCCTGTTGTACCGCCGACGAGCGCACCTCTGCGAGTAACCAGTTTCGGTAAAGCGGCTGCCCATGTCGAACTGAAGTCTTGAGAGGCCACGGAGTTGAGATCGAAGTTTAATCCGACGGGATCCTCGTGGGTATTGTGGAAGCTGATCGACAAACGGCCAGCGTTGTTGAACGTCTTACGTTTCGCGAATGCCTGAGCGATTACCTTATGCTTTTTCAGTCTGATAGGTTCTTCAGTTTCGCAGTTGAAAGTACTAAAACGGAATGAATAGAAATGAAAGTATAGATTGAATTTTATTTTAAATAAATGTGAAGCTTACCGTCTAAGGAATCTGGTCCACGTGTCCACGGTAGAGCCGGTCCAAACCCATGAAGACATGAGAATACCGGCAAAGAACGGAGAAAATAAATGCAACTGCATTTTAGCTGCACTCGGTCGTACTACCATTTTGCATTCAGATATGTCCATGTACTTCGTCGTTATCGCGCATCTATGAATAAAAAATATTTTACGTGGAATATTCAATGTTTGTCTCTGCCAGTCAATATTATCCGTACATCATATAATTCCTAAAACTTTGACGCCATTCCCAGGAGTGTTGAAACTCATAAATATGGCAATAGAACGTCATTACGACTGCAGCGAAAGTGAAAATCGAGAAGAGACCCATGCGTACGATGGTTTCTCGTATTTTGGCACTTGCTCTTTCGGATATGATCTCTTGGCTACTTATTTTCAATCGTATCAGCGTAATTAATCCTACAATATATATTAATATGAAACTGCGTTAAAACTTACACGTTCAATATTTATTTTTATCAGCAAAGATTACTTACACACTATGTTCTTTAGGTAAGCACATAAGAAAATATATTTTGTTGTTAGAATATGTGAGATCGAAAATTTATTTGAATACAAAATTTGAACTGTACCTCTTGATAAAAAGTATCCACCAACTATCAGGACGATTAACACAGGACCGAGCAAGAACCACGCTCGAACCGCATGATTGGTGTAACCCACAAAACAAATGCCGGTAACGCTATTCCCGTCGATTTCGCCTAATGCCATAATAGTGACAGTAAGAACCAACGGTAAACACCAAGCTATTAAATGGAAGTATGCACCCTTCTTGTCGATTCTGTCTTGGATCTTGCCTAACGCTTGAAAACTCATATGCCAAGCGTACGTAAGAATGACGAACCATACCATAGCTGCCATGAGGGAATAGTATACAAGGATAAACACAACGACGCACGATAAATTTTCTCCACTGAAAACACAATGAGACGTAACAATTTCTTAATAAAATACTATTCATTGCAACCATTAATCGATTATAAATTACCTTGGTTCGCTCATTCTCAAAGTTCCATCTTTTCTACACACGATTACTTCTCTGCTTCCCGGTGTAAATTGAACGAGCCACCCAATACAGGACACCATGAAGCAACAGTTTATATAAAATATGACTAAAGCTGGATACTTGTTTGCGCTTCTCCAGTCAATTAAAAATGTTATCTGAAATAATACGTGGATCAAATATATAACATTATTCGTTCTTCGTTCTCCTATTCGTACTCTTCATACTTACAACCGTAAATAAATTAAATGAACCACAGATGCCTGCAGCCCAAGCAATGAAGGAATGAATTTGTTTATGCTCATCTGGTGTAAAAAGCGGATCGTTGCACTGTGTACCGCAACCTTCGACTCCCTCAAAAATTGCAAGAGTGTTATCGGTTGGGACTAACGGTTTTAGACATTTCCCAGATATATTGAACTTCAATTCTCGAATATCATTTTTACACAATCTGGGAAATAAATCCATATTTTCACATTTAATAAAGCTAGGCCATATCGTGTGGTTGAACACAATTCTACAGGGTCCAGAAACCATTTTACACATTTCCTGCGATGGTAAATCTACTGTATCATTGATACATTTTGGCATGAATATTGAACAGAGAAGAGGCTGAACGACTGCCCAACACTTTGGCATATGTCTTAACGCTTGTAATAAATTTAATTTCTCCTAGAAAAAAATAACAATATTCCGTAAATAATTGCAAAGAAAAAATAGTTCATTGAAAGTATTTTACATCAAGTAAAGTTGAAGAGAATAAAATATTGTAAATATAGAACTGGGAATTACCTAGGAACAATGGGACAGGAAGTACCTGAAGTTTTTTTAAATGAGATCTTTCTGACCTGCAAGAGCCAGGTATAAGGGTAAGGGATACACACACACAAAAAAAGAGAAAGTGACTTCAAGCTTACATAGATTTTTCTTCATAGTTTTAAGAAATATTTTAATGTACATGCATTATGTTGTGTATATAACATACCTCCACAGTATCTTGAGTTATGTGTTCAGGTATAAGATCAAGAGTGGTGGTAGTATATGGCAGTCTTGTGCCCATACAAGTATTCCTCTGCATGTCCACACATTTTGCAGGTCTACGGCAGTTCAAAGAATCTGGTGGTAACTCTCTTATGGGATACCTGTCTAGCAGGTAACTGGAGTCCTTAATCCTGTGCCTGGGGCTTAATTCCAAATCATGCTTCCAAGTTTCATTTTCATTGTTCGAGTTAGCGGCGAAACCATGCGTCAATTCCGATGACACTTGATGGAAGATTAGAAAATAAATCACCTGTAGCATCATCTGAAATTTAATAACATCACTGAAAAATGAGAGAACGTGTTGTTACGGCATAGTAGCTCGTAACATCGATGCGCAATTTCCCGGCACACACTATCGGCATAATTTAAAAAACAAATCGCGTCACGTGTACCGCTCGGCGATAAACAATGAGAGCGCGTTCTATGAATAAAAATAATACCTTGAGGGCTATTACTCGGAACTACACAACAATTATTTCCCGAAGAGCCACAGACTGCCAAGGAGAAAGCTCTCCGTTTCGTTCGGACAAAGCGTCTTGCATCTTCTAGGCTCCTCACGACAGCCGCATCCAGCATACGAACGCTTGGACCACACACGCGTTGCGTTCGCCCGTAGGCCACCCACGACGAATCCGATGAACTCGCTCCATACCCGTGCCTCCTTTCCGGTGTTTGAATGCACGCCACTCGTAAACCAGCTTCGCAAATACTTCGTCGGCGGCTACACCGTCGAAGATGCGCGTTGTAATTCACGCACTGTAAGCGGGAAAATTTCGGCTGTGTCCTGTTCGAGGACGAATATTTACGAATACTTACGAAGACCAATTTCACAAGGTCCACCAAAATTACAATTATATTTACATAGTAAAAAGTATTTTCACTGATAATTTAATACCATTTCCACGTACTAAGCGTACTAAAATCTCAAGGCTATTCGATTCGAATAACACGTGAGAACAATAATTTATAATTACCGCAAGACGATAGTATAAATTTGTTAACAACAATTTCTCGTGCATAAATTTGCTATTTCATATCAAAGATTATCATATTAGGTTGTCCCAAAAGTTCGTGCCGAGTTTTGCTAGCTGGCATTAGGTCACGTGTTCATCAGAATGATTAAAAATCAATTAAAAAGTGAGATTCCAGGTATAAATGTGTAAAAAAATTAAATCATCATCATATTCCAAGTATAAATGTGTACCAAAATTAAAATGCGCTTTAAATTTTCCATAAAAATCGGTAAAAACTTTCGGGACAACCCAATATATATTTATACACTTTATAATAAGATGACGCATAAGCCGCTTCATTTACATAATCAATACAAAGAAGCATTCTTCTTCACACTGTTCACACTGAATAGATGAATGATGATGAATGAATAACATGAATAAGTGAATAAAGATATGACATGATTAAAGCATGATATTTTTTTTTATAATTTATCAACTATTTTTACCAGTGTCGACCTCTGCGAATATACCACCTGAGCGCTCAGCGCAGGTGTCATGGGCAGATGAGCATGCGAATTGTCAAATGATAGTAGCGTGTAGTGTAAGGTTTCCTACTGCGGATTATTTATTTCCATGGGTTTTCCGTGTCCAGGGTGTTAATTAACGGTGACATACTTTTTATTTCAACAATCGTCGACGCGACTGCGGTCAACTCAATCGCCTTTCTTCGCTCGGCCTTTACTTATTCCGGTGTAACAGGAAATATGATAATTGCCCGTATAGCTGATTAGCTGCTGGTGTTGATAATAACATGCCGCTAATATATGATAAGCCTGAGCTGTCTACGTCCGCACACAAGTTGGAATTAGAAACAGCGAAACGATCTCTCGACAGTCTGCGATCGGTATTCGACGGTGAGGCAGTGCAAAAGGTGACAGATGTTTCATAAAGTAACCTGAAGCGTTTATTTCTCTTTTAAACGTTTATCTATTCCATCTTATCTTTCGTTGTTTACGTACGGAACGTATAAATAGTAAGGTACGCAAGTTTCTTCGACTAAAACGTACAAAGAGCCATTTTGAGATAAGGGTTGTTAACGAATCACTATTGCAGTTTAAAATGTTTAAAATCCTCTACCTGGGACTGTACTTATTACTGTGTGGNAGTTTTACAAATGGAGAAGGAACGAGTGAATGCGGAGAAGCGTTCGAACGCGGAGGTAAAGTTTTTAAAAACGCCCCTATGATTGGCTTGTGCTTCGATTCGTTTCTTTTATAGATTGAAAATGATTATAAGTCAAGAGAAGAAAAATATAAGGCTGAAATAGAAAAGCTAAAAAGAGACTACGATGTTCAAGTAACGGAAATGAAGAAGATAGAAGCGGAGAAGTCTGCTCTGATAAAATCGCAGCAAGATGAACATAAGGCTGAAATAGAAAAGCTGATAAGAAACTACGACGTTCAAGTAACAGAAATGAAGAAGATAGAAGCGGAGAATTCTGCTTTGACAAAATCGCGGATAGATGAGTGTAAGGCTGAAATAGAAAAGCTAAAAAGAGATTACGATNAGTTTCTTCGACTAAAACGTACAAAGAGCCATTTTGAGATAACTGTTGTTAACGAATCACTATTGCAGTTTAAAATGTTTAAAATCCTCTACCTGGGACTGTACTTATTACTGTGTGGAAATTGCATTGGAGATTATCCAGATGCAGATCCGAAATGGCAACTACCTTGTTCCAGCTTATATCCAAGAGTGTTTACAAGTTATACACCTAATGGAAATCTTTCTAGTGGAAGATATACCACTCAGCCTCAGTTAAATGGAATGTATCACTGTGTGGCTGCGTGTTGCATGAAGCCTACATGCAATGTGGCACTTACGCACAATGGTACTTGTTATCACGTGCAATGCCAAAATTCCAAAATATGTTTACCTTTGTACAGAAAAGATTTAGCAAATGAAAATCCCCCAAGCATGGTCTTAGTTAAACCTGTAGAAGAAGATGAGATATGGAATGATTTGTTGGATCAAATAAATGATGACACTGGGTAAACTTTATATTTCATACACATGATATTTTATATCACACTTCTTTAAACCAGTGAAATCTTTGTTACTTTGGCTGTTTTAGAGGTTTTCTAATGGATGGTACCGAAGGAGATCACACTCTTTTTGGCGGAGCGAATGAAATAAGCTGTTTCACTCAAGCAAATTGTTTAGAACATGAAGTATGTCTTAAACCTAGTGACAAACCTGACATCGGTGTCTGTCAATGTTCTATTGGATATAAACGCAATATTGCTGGTAATTGCATTACTAGGTATCTTTATATCTGGGATATCTGTAATTAATATATTTCCAATATGTATGTATTATAGGACTCTGTACATTGGAAGAAGATGTAGAACTTGCTGTAACACCACAAGTGAAAGCACAGACTATAAAAGACACCGGTACATCTGCAAAACCCCCAGTAAAGAGACTATTGGTCTCTGCAGTTTCAAAGGAAGTACGTTTACCAGAAAACGAAGTGACACTGTCCGCCTATACTGTGCCAGCAGAACAGGAAAATGAACATTACAATTATGCCTGGAGCCTCTTGAGTCAACCAGACGGTCACTCTGGCATAATGACTGATCAAAATCGTATGACCGTCAAATTAAGTAATTTGTCTGAAGGTTTATATACATTTAAAGTGACGGTAAATGGCCCAAACGCGTACGGCGAAGCGTATGCAAACGTCAGTGTTTTACCACGTAAGTTCGTTTTCTATAATTACATGTAGGTACGTCAAGTTGAAATTTACTGATTCAATAATAATTGTTCCCAGCTAAAAGAATTAATCAGCCTCCTATTGCTATTATTTCGCCCGCCTCCCAAGTTGTAAAACTGCCGAACACGGGAGCGGTGTTAGACGGTTCGTCAAGCAAGGACGATGATCGCGTTATATCTTATCACTGGGAATTACAACGAGGTCCCATTGGATATCACCCTAATTTAGTCGATACGCCAACGCTTCAGTTGGATAATCTTGTACCTGGCAATTATACTTTTAAGTCAGTATTGAAATAATATTTTCTTATCTTTTTTTAGAAATCAGCTCTTCAATGTTTCGTATCTTTATTTTAGACTGACTGTTGAAGATTCTAATCATATCACCAACTCAACGAGCGCTAACATAACGGTTTTGAAAGTAATCGATTATCCACCTAGCGCAAATGCCGGCCAGGACATTATTATATACTTGCCGCAAAATACGTTGACGCTTAACGGGAATTTGAGTACGGACGATCATGGGATAGCGAGTTGGGAATGGACGAAAAGTCCCTCGGATCAGAACAAAGCTGTGGATATGCAAAACACCAGGACACCGTATTTACAGCTATCTAACTTAGAGGAGGGAATGTATACGTTTGTGTTGAAAGTAACAGATAATTCAGAGCAGTCGTCCACCGCGGAAGTTCACGTGTTCGTGAAACCACCAACGAATAAGCCTCCGACAGGTTTGTTTCGTTTTAGTTATTCATCAGTCGGTAATTACTATTTTGTGACAAGAATAGAAGCACTGTTTTATTTCATATCGTTTTGAATAGCCGATGCCGGGGAAGATATAACAATAGCATTACCCGAAACCAAAACTGTGCTCGATGGCCGGAAAAGTAAAGACGATATCAAGATTGTTTCTTACCACTGGGAGCAAGTGAGGTAAGTTTAAAATTATATATTCCTTTTGTATATCAGTGTATTGTACGTAATGGTTTCTTTTTTAGCGGGCCTAATACTGCCGAGTTTTCAGCAGTGAACGAGTCACTTACGAATGTAACAAAATTAACAAAGGGCGATTACGAATTTAAGTTAACCGTAATAGACGATAATGGGAATAAAAATTCAGATACCGTCAGCGTGAAAGTTACGCAAAGTAAATATATCAACCTTTTTTCTTTCTGTTTATCGTTATCTTTGTTTATTTGATCGTAAAAAAGTAATTTTTAATATGTAGATAAGAATGCCCCTCCAAAAGCAAATGCGGGTGGTGATCAAGTCGTTGTAGCGCCCATTAGTGCTCTAATTATTAATGGATCGAAATCAACCGATGATCTAAGGATTAGCCAATGGGCGTGGTCAAGGGATTCTTCTAGCCTTGCTATAGGCACTATAATTCAAAATTCTGATAAATCGCCGGTTTTAATGGTAAACGTTATAAATACATAATATTATAATATTACAATAAAAAGGTACGATCAACTTTCTTCTGTTTACAGTTAACGGATATTGTGCCAGGTAGATATGTTTTTAGACTAAAAGTCGTGGACGATCAAGGTCTCAGTAGCGAAGACACGGTATCTGTGATAGTAAAACCTGGTGAGTGATCGAAGAAAATATGTAGTATGTATTTTATTAGAATACTATAGTTTAAATTTTCTACAGATCCACAATTATTGCATTTGGTTGAACTGACGTTGAACATCGGAGGAAATATGTTAACAGTATCGCAGAAAGATTCGTTGGTACTAAAATTACAAATGTTGCTACGAGACGAAGCATCCATCGTCGTCCGAAATTTAAGAGAGGAACCTCACACCGGTCGAGCTGTTTTAATATTTTACGTCGAAAAAAAGGGTGGCAAAGCTCCCATGCGTGGANGCAAGTGAGGTAAGTTTAAAATTATATATTCCTTTTGTATATCAGTGTATTGTACGTAATGGTTTCTTTTTTAGCGGGCCTAATACTGCCGAGTTTTCAGCAGTGAACGAGTCACTTACGAATGTAACAAAATTAACAAAGGGCGATTACGAATTTAAGTTAACCGTAATAGACGATAATGGGAATAAAAATTCAGATACCGTCAGCGTGAAAGTTACGCAAAGTAAATATATCAACCTTTTTTCTTTCTGTTTATCGTTATCTTTGTTTATTTGATCGTAAAAAAGTAATTTTTAATATGTAGATAAGAATGCCCCTCCAAAAGCAAATGCGGGTGGTGATCAAGTCGTTGTAGCGCCCATTAGTGCGCTAATTATTAATGGATCGAAATCGACCGATGATCTAAGGATTAGCCAATGGGCGTGGTCAAGGGATTCTTCTAGCCTTGCTATAGGCACTATAATTCAAAATTCTGACAAATCGCCGATTTTAATGGTAAACGTTATAAATACATAATATTATAATATTACAATAAAAAGGTACAATCAACTTTCTTCTGTTTACAGTTAACGGATATTGTGCCAGGTAGATATGTTTTTAGACTAAAAGTCGTGGACGATCAAGGTCTCAGTAGCGAAGACACGGTATCTGTGATAGTAAAGCCTGGTGAGTGATCGAAGAAAAGATGTAGTATGTATTTTATTAGAATACTGTAGTTTAAATTTTCTACAGATCCACAATTATTGCATTTGGTTGAACTGACGTTGAACATCGGAGGAAATATGTTAACAGTATCGCAGAAAGATTCGTTGGTATTAAAATTACAAATGTTGCTACGAGACGAAGCATCCATCGTCGTCCGAAATTTAAGAGAGGAACCTCACACTGGTCGAGCTGTTTTAATATTCTACGTCGAAAAAAAGGGTGGCAAAGCCCCCATGCGTGGTCCAGAAGTCGTGAAACGATTGAAAGAAAAATTAAGACAAGATTCTGGCCTTCTTCAATTGTCTGTAGCAAATATCGATACTGCCGTATGTCAAAACAATTGTTCGGGTAAGCATTTCGTCGAACGTCCTACACATGTGTAAATGATTTCTTGTCAAGTTCAACTCCTTTTCACATAGGCCACGGAGTATGCGATCAAGAAACAAGATTATGCATGTGCGAAGCTTTTTGGATGCAAAATTTAATACAGAAATATTTTGGCAATGGTGACTCCAATTGCGGTACGTTAAAATACATGGAAATTCAAACGAAAGATAAATTGAAGTAACTTATGACTGTACTTCTTTTTAGATTGGAGCATCCTCTACGTAATAATAGCATTGTTATCTCTAGTCGTATGTTGGGTTGGTCTTATTTGGGGCCTTATTTGTCTGTGTCAAAGAATATGTACTGGCAAAAGACATTCGCTCCGTGCAAAAAAGAAGCCACCGCGCTACTCTCTTCTCCAACCGGAACCCGGAGACGAGAGCAGTTCCTGTACGATATATATTTTTCTTAATTGATTAAAGTTTCATGATTTCAGAAATGATGCATTTCAATTGTCTTTACAGTTTCGGCACACAAAATGGTACTATCCGAGACAGATACAGATTCCGACGATGTCCTGTTCGAGCATCGTAAAACGAAAAATAGCAGCCAAGTGAGAAACGGAAAATCTCGGAATGGGTTTATTAAAGTGGGTTCTAGAGTGAAGACATGAGGTAAAAAGAATCGAGCTTGTCAGTGTATCGTGCATTAAGCAAGTTGTAATTTAATCGCAATCGTTTCAGGAGCCTGTAGAGAGATCTCGTTGAACGACGACGATGCACATTTGTGTACGTTTGGCCAAAGGAGAACGTAAAATACTAGTCAGTTACAGGGCTGTAAGTTTTAAGTATATATCTAACGAGAACAACAAATATGATTTGTCAGAAGTTGCCATTTGTAAAGAAATTTAATGAAACTATCATAGATGTGTGTGTACTATTAAGTAGAGACTAGAGAAACAACAGAACAAAGTACGTATGTACATTTACTTCATCGCATCTCGTTTAATTTCATCGAAATAGTACATACATCTGTCTTTATTAAGTACTTGTATTCGAAATTTTTATTATGCAACTGTAGACGCACCGCTGTTTATACACGGGCGGTATAATAAGCACAATGATCAAACACAGTTTGATTACGGCCTTAGAAAGTATTGGAATTAGTATTTATATCAAAATAATAATCATTCCTTGTGCGCATTCTTTGTACATGTAATATTTACTCCTTAATGTGTGTATAATCATCGATCTTATTTTTACACCGTACATGGATAAATAATAAAATTTATTATCCATATAATTAGTGTTAATTTATTTTATAATCATCTCACTGTGTGTTACGTATACGAATTTCTGAGTAACGGGAATAGTACAGTGTAAAGTACTATGAATCAGACACGATTTCGCTTCGCATACGCCCGTTATTTTTAACTTATTATGCTATAGCAATCGCGAAGTAGCGCAGTGAGCTTTTCGTGCCATCCATCGACGATTCTGTATGCATCATACAGCATTTATTTGAAAATTGGTGAGTACATTCTTATTTTTATTCTCTATTAAATAATCTACTTTTAATATAGTATCGATGCATTAGTTTCACAGCTGAATAGTATTTATGGATTTCATTAAACGTTCAAAATATCGATCCATGAAGAATTGCTGCTGTGAAAAATCGTCGATGGATGATGAGCATCGAAACAATGAAAACTACACATTCCCTGAACGAGCAAATATAATCGATCATGTAAATCCCCTCGTTAATATAGAACCATTACGCCTTGTTAAAAATAGAGAGTAAGTGCTATTTTTAATTTCTGCTACACCTGCACTAACGCGATGGTCTCTATGCAATATTTTATTTTACGTGCTTAACAATAATAAATATTTGTCATGGAATAGGCATAAGAAAAATTCTATATATGAATCTTTTGAGGTACCTTACGGCATCCCTAGTCGTATAAATAATAAGAACACACGAGAAGAGACTGTTTCCTCTTTCAATGCGCAGGAAGATAAAAACTTTAGGTGTCCTAGATGTGGTAAAAGAATGCAGGAGCCGCGATTACTCCCTTGTTTACATCCTATATGTTCACCATGTGTTTCAGAATTAATGAGCAGTCGTGAGTATCGAAATTTTAATTCTGTATTAATATATTATTTTGATGTTCTTCGTATGTTCGCAGCTTGTAACAATTCTTCAAGAAAAACGAAAAGTAATTATTACGAAGTATGTCCTTTGTGCGATTTTCAATTACCGAACGCTAACTCGCCAATTCCGCCACCACATTATCCTCTTCAGCATCGACTGGTGATGAACGTCGTCAAATCGAAATTCGGAAATAAAATACTTTGCGACGTTTGTTCAGATGAGATCGTGGTAAGCATCGCGTTCGCTCGAAAGTGTTTTCATTAGGATCGAACATTTAAAGCTTTTAACGTTTTTCGAAGGCGGTTGTTCAGTGTTCCACGTGTCTGCGCAATTTTTGCTTAGATTGTGGTACACGACACCAGGAATTAGTCACGATGGAATTGAAGCCGTCGAAACACTCGGTAAAACCACTCTGGGAAGCTACCAAAGTGCGGCGCACCGCATTCTGTCAAAGACACCCTATGCACGTATTGCGATTTTATTGCATTGCATGCCAGCAGGTGCTTATTCTTTATAGATTTTGTTATCAAGTGAAGACGATTTTACTAACATATAAGTTGTCCTAGGTGACTTGCAAAGAATGCATATGGAGTGTTGAACATAGAGGTCACGCAACTGAAAGCGCAGTTGGAGCTGGAAAACGAGTTACTGCGTATTTAAGGAAAGTATTACAAAGAGCAAGAACTCTTTTAAATATGCTGTTGACGCAATACGATCGAAGTGCATTTTTAAATAGTACGCTAGAAAATAGCATAGATTCTTCTTCACCTATGGAGTACAGGTAATTATTTTTTATTACCTCAGTAAGTAATAATTTCTAATTAAAAGAATTGTCATGTGATGATTATTGCTGCGAAGTATGTAAACTGTCATTTGAGGTATAAGTGTTACATTCCCGTCAAATGCAAAAGGCTGTGATAGAAGGTGCTATATGTATACTATTGTACTGTTATTTGTATACAATAAATGTTGTTTTATAGAAGAAATAAAACATGTTCATTGAAAAATAAAATTTATTCCGACCACCTGTATTAGAATAGCAACTGATGCACTGATTTCTGAAGAATTAAACAATGTCCATAATGTAAGACTGATCCACAGCAAGACCAATGATGCACACCAGGATGCCCAACATGACCATGTCCGCAACCATTATATCCACCTCGAATTAAATTTGACGAATTATATATCATGAAAAATCATAATAAGAAAAAATTAATTTTAAGAATTTTTTTTGTATATTACCAGGCATAGTCCCTCCACATCCACAAGTCACATCTTTCCTACCACCACTTGAACAGAACGTACAGCAATGGTAAGTGCCAGTATGATACGGCTTTAACATTGAT
>SMSR01009371.1:236436-255826 GCA_019453355.1 Ceratina japonica | reverse complement strand
CAAAGAGATGCTGTAGAGAAGTTGCAAAATGAATTGAGAACTGTGAAAGTAAATGGTAAGCGAATTCTATTTAGTATGATGTGCCTGTGCCTTGTCATTTTTTAATATAAGCTTTTATATAGTCGAGGAATATGAGAAGAATATCAGTACAATGAAAAATCAAGTGATGGAAAAAGAGAGAAGGTGTTTATCAAAATGATATCATTCATTTATTAAACAGGCATAATTATGAATTTCTGTTTCATTTTTTATCAGAATAAAAGAACTAGAATTTACCGAGGGTAAATTGAAGCAACAACTGCAGAACGTTGAGGAGAAATCGATGATGGAGAGGAATCAATTACTTGTAGATCACGCTGCCGAAGTATCAGAATTGACGAAGGTTGCAAAATATTCTTTTCTGTTTGCCTCGGCTAAATTTTTTTCTTGAAATACGCTGCGTTATCGGTACACGTTGTTATCATAGGTGTAGTAAACGTGTGAATGCGCGTGTTTCAGAAATGGGAAAATCTCACGTCGACGAATAAAGAATTGCAAATACAATTGCGAAGGATCACGGAAGAGAAAGATGAATTAGCTAAAGAATTGCAATTGATCGAGAATAAATATAATCATGTGCATAGTAATTATGCTAGTTTGGAGAACAAATTGAAGGCAGTGCAAACTGATAATTTAAATCTCGAGAAATCTCTCAAGGACGTGCAGCATAATGATGAAAAGAAAATATTTGAGTTGAACAGAATAATTAGAGTTTTACAAATGGAGAAGGAACGAGTGAATGCGGAGAAGCGTTCGAACGCGGAGGTAAAGTTTTTAAAAACGCCCCTATGATTGGCTTGTGCTTCGATTCGTTTCTTTTATAGATTGAAAATGATTATAAGTCAAGAGAAGAAAAATATAAGGCTGAAATAGAAAAGCTAAAAAGAGACTACGATGTTCAAGTAACGGAAATGAAGAAGATAGAAGCGGAGAAGTCTGCTCTGATAAAATCGCAGCAAGATGAACATAAGGCTGAAATAGAAAAGCTGATAAGAAACTACGACGTTCAAGTAACAGAAATGAAGAAGATAGAAGCGGAGAATTCTGCTTTGACAAAATCGCGGATAGATGAGTATAAGGCTGAAATAGAAAAGCTGAAAAGAAACTACGACGTTCAAGTAATGGAAATGAAAAAGGTCGAAGCGGAGAATTCTGCTCTGATAAAATCGCAGGAAGATAAACATAAGGCTGAAATAAAAAAGCTAAAAAGAGATTACGATGTTCAAGTAATGGAAATGAAGAAGGTCGAAGCGGAGAAGTCTGCTCTGATAAAATCGCAGGAAGATAAACATAAAGCTGAAATAGAAAAGCTAAAAAGAGATTACGATGTTCAAGTAATGGAAATGAAGAAGGTCGAAGCGGAGAAGTCTGCTCTGATAAAATCGCAGGAAGATAAACATAAAGCTGAAATAGAAAAGCTAAAAGAAGATTACGACGATCAATTAACAAAAATGAACAAGATCCATGCGCGGAATTCTGCTATGTTAAAATCATGGGAAGATGAACATAAGGCTGAAATAGAAAAATTAAAAAAAGATTATGACGCTAAATTGAGAGAGAGAGATGAGCAAAATAAAGTTATCCAAGGAAAAGAAACTTTTGAAAAATTGCAGAAATATTTACAGAAAAGAGAGGAAAAGCAGAAACTAGAAAATGCGCGAATTGAGCAAGTGACTCGAGAAATTGCAGATCTTGCAAGAAATTTAGAAGAGCGTGATGAAAATCTGTTTATAAGAGAAAAAGAAGCACTTGAGAAGCCATGGAAGGATAGAAAAGAAACAACAGGCGATGGCAAATACGACGATAGGCAAAAGGACGAAGAATTTAAGATTGTCGAAAAGTATCGAAAAGGAAAGATAGTAGATCGAAGTGGACAGGACAAAAAGGAGTTCGATAAACTGCCAAAGAACGTAAATGAAAATGAACTAGAAAATGAAAATATAGCAAAGACGAAAAAAGACTTTAAAGTAGTAGAAGCAGCAAGTGTAGCAGAAATTGAATTTGATAATTTACTAAAAAATACAAAGGAAAAACATCGAGATGAACCGACAAAAGACTGTTCTGCCAAAACGAAAAAACCTCTAAGGAAGAGAGCAAAACCAGTTAAGACGGAGACAGTTAAAGAGACGGGAAATCAAATGCGATTAGATCAACTGTCCGAAGGCGTATCAAAAAATTCATTTCTAGATGTAAGCAAAGAAATGAGTTCGCAGCAGTTAGAAGATGAGTACGACTTCACTTTTGACGTTGAACAAACATACGTACGTATCATACATACATCTTCTATTATGCATGCTATAAAAGGACTCTTCTGAACGATTTCTTTCAGTTGAAAAGTCAACAAGAACCAGGAACATTAAAGGACAATACGTCAAGTAACTTTGATGACAGGATTGCAAAAATAAAAGGAAAATATGAGGTATTGCTAAAAACTTTATTTCTCATGAGTTCCATGCACCATTGAGAATGTTATAATATTATTCTATTCGAGCAGGATAAAAATACCACGTCGCCAAAGAAAATATTTACGACTGGGCTAAAACAGTACTCAAAACCAAAATCGCAATCACGAAAATGGGGAAGATTTTAAGCAGCAAGATCGAAAGATGCANTAGAAAATGCGCGAATTGAGCAAGTGACTCGAGAAATTGCAGATCTTGCAAGAAATTTAGAAGAGCGTGATGAAAATCTGTTTATAAGAGAAAAAGAAGCACTTGAGAAGCCATGGAAGGATAGAAAAGAAACAACAGGCGATGGCAAATACGACGATAGGCAAAAGGACGAAGAATTTAAGATTGTCGAAAAGTATCGAAAAGGAAAGATAGTAGATCGAAGTGGACAGGACAAAAAGGAGTTCGATAAACTGCCAAAGAACGTAAATGAAAATGAACTAGAAAATGAAAATATAGCAAAGACGAAAAAAGACTTTAAAGTAGTAGAAGCAGCAAGTGTAGCAGAAATTGAATTTGATAATTTACTAAGGATAAATACAAAGGAAAAACATCGAGATGAACCGACAAAAGACTGTTCTGCCAAAACGAAAAAACCTCTAAGGAAGAGAGCAAAACCAGTTAAGACGGAGACAGTTAAAGAGACGGGAAATCAAATGCGATTAGATCAACTGTCCGAAGGCGTATCAAAAAATTCATTTCTAGATGTAAGCAAAGAAATGAGTTCGCAGCAGTTAGAAGATGAGTACGACTTCACTTTTGACGTTGAACAAACATACGTACGTATCATACATACATCTTCTATTATGCATGCTATAAAAGGACTCTTCTGAACGATTTCTTTCAGTTGAAAAGTCAACAAGAACCAGGAACATTAAAGGACAATACGTCAAGTAACTTTGATGACAGGATTGCAAAAATAAAAGGAAAATATGAGGTATTGCTAAAAACTTTATTTCTCATGAGTTCCAAGCACCATTGAGAATGTTATAATATTATTTTATTCGAGCAGGATAAAAATACCACGTCGCCAAAGAAAATATTTACGACTGGGCTAAAACAGTACTCAAAACCTGCAAAATCGCAATCACGAAAATGGGGAAGATTTTAAGCAGCAAGATCAAAATATGCAACGGCGACCGAGATATATACGACCTCATCATAAATCTTCACGTTCGTAAAACAGTTCAACATGTATCTTTTTCATTTATTCTTATCGTTCTTTACTTTCAATTTAAACAATTACATATCTAATTTTTTGTAAAAGAAATATAAAAAATTAAATTTTTGATCTACATATTATATTTTGATAAAATTCACGATGTAACGATTATTCATAAAAAATAAATTACTTTAATGTAAAATATCAAACAACGTTACTTTTTTATTTACACCATAGTATTGTCTAATTATTTTTTTACAAGTATTCTTTTGTTGAGTACGCTCGGCCGCTAGAGAGGTGTCTCATATATACATATAGTCAAAGCAGAGATCATCTCTAGTCAAAGGCTGTCTCAGTCTCCAGTCCAGTTATACATATATGCTTCAAGGTGCAAGGTGCAAGTACTAAGTACGNGTATTCTTTTGTTGAGTACGCTCGGCCGCTAGAGAGGTGTCTCATATATAGTCAAAGCAGAGATCATCTCTAGTCAAAGGCTGTCTCAGTCTCCAGTTATACATATATGCTTCAAGGTGCAAGTACTAAGTACGCAATAATAAATAATATCTCTATCAATAATAATGGCACAGTCCGCACAGTAGCTAACTGCAGCTAACTGTGATACGGTGGTTGTTGTGCGTTGTGCGTTGTGTGACGTTCCTGTACTAACCTGACTACCTGACTAACGTCGTGTCGTGCCGTCGTGCTGAACCAGGTATAGATCACTGTGCTGAACGTAAAGTAGTGCTGGATTATTGTTCTTGGCGTGTCTAGTGTCGTGAACATNATAATAATGGCACAGTCCGCACAGTAGCTAACTGCAGCTAACTGTGATACTGCGGTGGTTGTGCGTTGTGTGGTTGTGTGACGTTCCTGTACTAACCTGACTACCTGACTAACGTCGTGTCGTGCCGTCGTGCTGAACCAGGTATAGATCACTGTTGATCACTGTGCTGAACGTAAAGTAGTGCTGGATTATTGTTCTTGGCGTGTCTAGTGTCGTGAACATTGGTTTATGTTTGTGTAGATAAATATTGGAAAAGATTCGACAAATTAATATCAAAAACAATATAATGTCCTCATTTTTCGTGGTTAGAATTGATGTTGAAGCCTTTTTATGAAGGTAAATTAACTCACTATAAAAGATATTCAACTAGATCATAGACTTGATTTAATCATTAATTAATTTTCAGGTAAAACATATTGGTAGAAATGGCAAATTTTCCTCCTAATATGAACCAACCACCCTATTTTTGGGGTTCAACAGTTTCTCAACCACAAAACATGAAATATTATCCTGTACCACAACAAAATTTGTCACCTCCACATTTTCCATCCCCAAATTATAGACAACCTCTACCACCTTATAACGTGCCTGTCTCTGATTTATATGAAGACTCCTGGGATTGTCCTGGAAATTTTCCTCCACCGTATAATCCTATGGGAACATACTACCAGAATGAAGTTCAAAATACTTATTATGATGCTCCCTATCAGGAGGAAACAGAGGTGCAATATGATAATCAGAATTACAGATTATGTAATTACTCTCAATCAGTAGCTGGAAATTATAATTCAACCTGGGATGATGGACCTGCATATCAGAATAATACCAGTCCAGAATGGAGTACTAATACATACACATCGGAGTGGCATAAGTCACAAGAGAATAGAGCTTCTTGGTCTGAAAGAAATAAAGCACAAGAATACAGTACAAAAGCAGAATATAAAAGATATCCTCCAAGAAATCAAAGATTTGAGTCAAGATTTAAAGACAGAGACCCCTCGATTAGTTCAACTCGTTCAAATAGCAGAAGGCGTTCTCGAAGCCGTGGAAGATCAAGAGAAAAAAGATCGAGCAGATCTCCACATAGATCAAGACACAATTCGCAGAGAGACAGTTATTCGAAGCATTCTAGAACCAGATCAATTTCTAGAGAACATCTGCAGGGCGAAGCAGAGTCTGAAAGAAGATCGTTATACAGAAGAAGTTCACATTCGATACGTTCTCCAAGATCGTTTAAAAATTGCAGAAGCACAAAAAGATCAAGATCTCCAGCCTATCCATCTTACAAATCTAGAACAGCTAGTCCAAACAAGAGTTCCTCTAAAAGAGATCCAACTGAAAGAGAATTGCTTCTAGAAAAATATAGGCAAGGCTACTGCGCCACAAGTAGAGATATCGAGAGGAAAATGGATGAATTATCTGCAATGGGAACCGAAGGCATTATGGAAAACGCCAGGAAAATTTGGACACGTACAGCACCAGCAGATTTGTATTATACTAGGGATGAGACTAATCAAAAAATAATGATCGGCACGCCTAAACTGCATGAATTGTGTGATTTATTTAAGAGAACACTGTTAGATAGAGCTGCGGCCGCAAGAAATTTGCAGACACCTTACGAACCACCGCCGAGAAAGACTAGAGCTCGTTTGTGCAGGCACAAATCTGAGGCGTGCAGCAGTTCTTCTTCCGATAGCGAGAGCTCAATGGACGAAGACGACAGGATGATGGAGGAATTAATGGCAAAGAAACAACATCCGCACAGATTGCATCCTGAAATGTGGTTTAATGACCCAGGAGAAATGAATGACGGGCCGCTGTGTAGATGTAGTGCGAAATCTAGACGATCTGGTATCCGACATGGAATTTACGCTGGAGAAGGTGCAATAAATAAGTGTGACTTAAATTCGAACAACGCCGATAAATTATATCATTATCGGATAACGATCAGTCCGCCGACGAACTTCCTTACTAAGACACCGACGATTATTAAGCACGACGAGCACGAATTTATATTTGAAGGATTCTCCATGCTCTCACATTTTCCAATTGTAAAACTGCCGACCTGCAAAGTGATAAGGTTTAACATAGAATACACCATTCTATACATAGATGAAAAGTTGCCGGAAAATTTCACTATTCGAGAATTGGATTACTTTCGTAAGTTTTCTCTCACATTTCTTTTAGAATCATGTTTGGTATAATCCATACTTATAAATCATTCTTTACAGAAACTTATTTATTTCAAGAAATACTGGAACTTGTTGATTTTGATTTAAAAGCAGCGCAGGATAGAGACGGTTGCGGCCAATTTCATTTTATGCCAAGATTCGTACGCGATTTGGCTGACAATGGGCAGGAGATATTATCCATGAACGAGGTTTTGAATTATTTAATAAAGAGTAGTAAATTGTTAATCGATCCAAATGATCTGTCTAGGGTAGTTGAAATGCCCCAATACGAATGGCAAAACATAGCTGACGAAGTGAAGGGTATGATTGTCACGTACCCTGCAAAGAAACCATGCAGCGTTCGCGTGGATCAATTGGATAGAAATCAAACGGATCACTTGCCCAAGAAAATTGCTTACCCCGAAATAGTACATTTCGGAATCCGGCCGCCGCAGCTTAGCTATGCAGGAAATGCAGAGTAATTCTTCTACTACAATAAAACATTAATCTACCGCTGAAACACGTGGGAAGGTTGAGATACGTATATTGCTTTTCTTTATTACAGCTACCAGAAAGCGTGGAGGGATTACGTAAAATTTCGACACTTGTTAGCTAACATGCCGAAACCGTCGTTTGAAGATAAGAGGAAGTTGGAAGCAAAAGAAAATAAGCTTCAAGAGTTGAGAACTCAAAGTAAAATGAAACGCGATGTTACCGTGGACGTCAGTTCCAAAGGATTTTACAGAACTGGAATAATGTGCGACATAGTGCAACATGCTATGTTGATACCAGTACTTGTTTGCCATCTGAGATTTCACAAGTCTTTAGACAATTTGGAGCGTACATTAGGCTACTCATTTAAGAATAGGTATCTCCTTCAATTAGCGCTTACGCATCCTAGTTACCGCGAGAACTTCGGCACAAATCCGGACCACGCCCGAAACTCATTAACCAATTGTGGAATAAGACAACCGGAATACGGTGATCGTCGAATACATTATATGAATACTCGTAAACGTGGTATTAATACATTGATAAACATAATGTCAAGATTTGGAGCGCGAACTGAAACCGAATCATCAATAGCCCACAACGAGAGATTAGAGTTCTTAGGAGATGCCGTAGTCGAGTTTCTTACATCGATTCATTTGTTCCACATGTTCCCTGACTTGGAAGAAGGTGGTTTGGCTACTTACAGAGCAGCTATCGTTCAAAATCAACATCTCGCTGTGTTAGCGAAAAAATTAAATTTAGAAGAATACATGCTGTATGCTCACGGAAGCGATCTTTGTCACGATTTGGAACTGAGGCACGCGATGGCCAATTGTTTTGAAGCATTAATGGGCTCGTTATTTCTCGACGGTGGCATAGAAGTAGCTGATCGTGTTTTTGGAGAAACGTTGTTCAAAGATGAGGAGGATCTTGCCAAAGTTTGGGTAAATTATCCGAAACATCCTTTGCAAGAGCAAGAGCCAACGGGTGATCGACGATGGATACCGAGTTTTGAACTGCTACAAGTAAGTTCATTTCATAAATGCCATATCTTAAAGAGAGAGTAACACTTCCTTTTTCTGTATAGAAACTGACGGAGTTTGAAGAGTCCATTGGCATAGAATTCACGCACATTCGTCTTTTAGCCAGAGCATTTACTGATCGTAGTATAGGGTACACAAATCTCACGTTAGGTTCTAATCAACGTTTAGAATTTTTAGGAGATACTGTGTTACAACTTATAGTTTCCGAATACTTGTACAAATACTTCCCAGAACATCACGAAGGGCATCTGTCCGTAAGTAATATGGTAAATTGATCGACAAACATAAACTGATACATTCTTATATCTTTTAGCTGTTACGAAGTTCTCTCGTAAATAATAAAACTCAAGCCGTTGTATGCGACGATTTGGGGATGACTCAATACGCACTTTATGGTAACCCGAAGGCCGAGCTGAAAACGAAAGACAGAGCAGATCTACTTGAAGCATTTTTAGGGGCCCTTTACGTTGACAAGGGCTTAGAGTATTGTCAAGTCTTCTGCGACGTCTGTTTCTTCCCGCGTTTGCAAGACTTCATTATGAATCAAGACTGGAACGATCCTAAGAGTAAATTGCAACAATGTTGTCTAACGCTGAGAACAATGGATGGAGGAGAGCCTGATATTCCTGTGTATAAGTAAGACAAGGTTGTGATGAATTTCTTTAGACAATTACTATATAACAATATACATTCTATCCTTTTTTCAGAGTGATTGAATGTAAAGGACCAACGAATACGAGAGTTTATACTGTTGCTGTGTATTTTCAAGGAAAACGATTAGCAAAGGCATCGGGCCACAGCATTCAAGAAGCAGAAATGAATTCCGCAAAAGAGGCATTAGAAAAATCTCAAGGTGTCTATATGAAGCCGACACCACTGGCTGCCTAAATTTACATATACAAGACTCCAGCCTTTAAAGTTTTACGTTATTTCTTATATTTTTTATTTACAGATTTATTCCCGCAGTTGGATCATCAGAAACGAGTGATAGCAAAGAGCATGAAAATGCAACAGTGGCCGAGGGCAAATAAACACAAGTCGAGAGGAAAATTGGTAAAGTCAAAAGATAAAAGCGATGATTCTGATTGTACTCAACGGTCTAAAAGGAGTCGTACTGAAGTATAACATTTACGAAGGATGTTAGAATTCGTTTTATACCAAATGTATAATAATAATACCATGTCTGAAATAATGGTTATTAAAAATAAATGTCATTACTATGTATAAGATAATATATTTATTTAAGCATGCTCAATGATAGGATCTCTCTCATCGTCAGGTTCTTTTAGTTCTGGAACATCTTGACACAATATTTCTTCATTTTGTTCAATGATCTGTCTGCACATTTGCACACTACTAACGATTTCTTCTAAGGTCCAATGCTTTTGCAACAACGCGTGCTTTATATTAAACAAACCATCTTGCACACAAAGTATTTGTGTGCAGGTTGCACAACTACGAAGCTGCATCCCTAAATCGTGAATTATAGTTTTCAGATACATGTCATACTCATTCGTGCAAACAATCTCTGTAAAAATATAAACCAGAGATATTATATAGAATTCTTTATGTCTGTTTGCAAATTTTAATGCTTTGTCAATGCTTTACCTAGCGTAAATTCTGGAGGTGAAAAATCTACACATTTAATTGTATATATCATAGGAATATTGGGATTTGCTGGTCTAATTGGACCTCTAAGCGCTAATTCGTATGCAGCTTGACTTTGAATGTCTACCCCACAAAGGCTGTGAACATATGATGATACATATGTAGAACAAATATTATATTAAACTTGTTTCTATTTGTAATGTAAGTTTCAACAACATACTCAAACATTTTCCTTTGATGAGAAGATTGCATCGAACTGCATATTTTATCAAGATGACCACGTTTTACATGGCGAAATGCAGACTTCTCTACTATTTTTCCAGTATGAAAATAAGTATCTGTTGCTTGCCCTAATAATCCCTTTAATTTATAAAACCTTAAACACTGGGATGCCTTCAATTTCTGGATCAACCGATTACCCTTGTTAAGCCCACAAACTAATATACCCGACACATCTGAATGCATGATCTTCGTAGCACCTAATCTGAAGTCATTTGGTTGATAACGAGGGCCTACAACTAATGGATGGTCCGCAAAACTATTGCGAATAATAAGTTTCATCTGCTTATTTACTTGACCTTCTATAGCTACGTATTTCACCGGTGGTCGTACTTTCAAATCATTTAAATCTGAAATAAATACATTTTATTCATAAAGCGGTTTCATCGTATCTACGTTCATCGTACACAAAGGTTATGTTCCAACCTCTGCATAAGTTTTTAATTACAGTATCTCTCATGGCATTGAAATACATTAGTGGAGGCTTGTATATCAGCACTATTCCGTTTAATGCCTTATAAACCTGACTCGCGTCATTTACATATTTCGATATCTTTTCTACTAACATGACGAAAACAATTTGTTTATTACTACTAGACGCGTCGTATGTCGTATGTTCATTCGGTCCACTCTACTCATGTCTCAGTTTCTCTCTGGTACATATACATATAAAGAAAGGTCCGGGAAGTGGCGACATCTGAGTTGGACGATATACATTTTAGACCTCATGCCTAATTGAAAGACTGTTTTACCACAAACAAAGTCTTCGAAATGTGAAGATAATAATTTATGAACAGTAAATATAATTTTTTTTAAATTATAAATTTCCTTATAAACAGGTAGAATTTTGTTGCGCCTCGGTGCTTCAGTAGCGCAGTAGGCAGCGCGTAAGTCTCATAATCTTAAGGTCGTGAGTTCGATCCTCACCTGGAGCAATTAATTTTTGATTCGCGAACATAATTATCTAATTTTAAGCCGGGAATCCTTGCACGAGCATATCTAACGGCCTCTACCTCACTCTTTTTTTCTAACACCATACATGCCTCACTTAAGCTATCACCATTTTTCGGCGTTGTAGACGTTTCTAGGCAGGGCCTGTGAAAGACTTCAAAGTGCAACACTGAATGAATGGATGTTGTTTATCAACATCTCTCCTAATTTCCTTTATATCGATAAGTATCATTCGTAAAACATAGGAACACAATCTTTCCGAGTACCGTATTAGTGTCAAAAAGACAGAAACAGTTGTAATAAAGAAAGCATGGCGAGAAACAACTGAAACTGAAGGGGGGTACAGGGAACGAACGAGAAAGAGTGGCGAGAGACAATTATGTAAATATAACGCTCGCCGGAAGGGACTCGAGGCATCTTGGAATTGAAATGTGGAAGTTAAAACGAGTTGTGAATTGTTTGCTGCCCTTTAGCGATACCACAATTTGCAAGCAAACAGCCCATTAAGCTGAAGCCGGGTATATAGCTTCTACCTTCTCACGGTGGATAGGTGTTGCGAGTTGCGACCCTTCCGTCGAAATAAATCCTCACCGAAAGCCAGCCACAACGCGTCGCTTTCATTATATTCAGCCAGCTTATTTTCACGAGTCGGCGAAACGGGCATCGCTGCATTACATTACTTTACACTTACTGCCTACGTAACACTTTATATAGAAATCCTTCACAATTTTCACATCGATTCTGACATATACCTCGTTCATATAGAACAGAAAAACAATTGATGAAAAATAAGCACGCATGTGGTTGGCATGGCAACGTGACATAAACGTAAACGCTTATGATGTTCAACTATAAAAGAATGTATGTACAATCCTTACACACACTTACGATCGCTGAGCACACATTACATACGTTAAGAGGATAAATGTGTGCAGTGGTCAGACACACGATTTTTTACCAATGGACCTTCTGAACATAAAGTTCTGGATAATTTCACGACTTAGAAATAATTGTATCGTTCAGCTTTTGAGTCTCGAACTCGTTGATAAAGGGACAGATTAGAGATTAAGAAAACGAGCTGCAGGAGGAAACAGAGCAGATCGTATGAAACCCGGTACGCGAATCTTAGGTCTACTCGCGATTATCGTATTTTCAGGGTGATTATACGTCGGTGGATATCGACGAGCCGTGGCAGAAAATGAGAGAAAAGGTAAAAGGGGTTGCGGGTCCGAGGGAGGTGGGGGGCGCTTCCGCGGTTTACTTTATGCAGACGCTGGGGCTACGATATGCATCTGCATCCGTTACGTATAAATGCGGAGATATACGCGGCCCGGTTCGCAGGTGCGCAGCGGCGGCAAGCTCGTTGCAAGCGCGGTTGATTCCGCGTTGATTCAGTCCGTATTCAGTGCATCGAGCCCCGCGATGAAAAGGCGTTCCGCTTTCTGAATATATTCCAATTAAAAAGTCGGAGCTTCGTTACACTCGGCCCTGCCCCCGTGGAGCCCCGTCTACTCTCGCGTCTCTCTTTCCCTCTCTCTCTCTCTCTCTCCTTACCTTCTATCCACTCCTTCTCCTCTCGCCCTTCTTCCTGCTCCGCGATGCTATCCTCCTTCACCCACCGGCCGCAACCGATTCCTTTTACTTCTGTTTTTGCCTTCCATCAACGGATCGCGATCCCTTTTCGCTACCGTGCAGTCAGCGATCCTGCCCCTCCTCCTCCTCTCCCGCCCCCGCACGTTTCTCGGTTTCTCCAGCAATTACGCTGCCGCTTTTTTTCCGCGGTATTAAAAATGTCCGGGCCCAACCTTGCGCCTCGGTTCCTTTCCACGTCTACCCCCCTTCGTCGTAATACGTTTTCCTTCTAAACGAGATTGCACTTTTTCGAAAAACCTTGACCTTCTCTAAGTCTGTTTTGAAAATCAAGATGAGTTCCCGTCGAGACAAGCCGTATCAAACTATTTTCTCCCTGGGGTTCTTTCTGTAAGAGATTTATCCGCTCGACTGTTTAATCGTAATCAGGGATCGCGGAAAGTCGGGATCGAGAGGGTCAATTATCAATGAAAAGAGGAAGAAAGGAACGACGCGAAAACGATGGTATTCGAGAAGAGAATCCTGTGGTGTGGGTTATTTTGTGAAAGGGTCGGCCGATTTCGAAGACGCATGGGAAGAGGCGAAGAGGCCCCCCGTGAAGTATTTAACGACGCCGCGCCGTGCTTTCGGAGGGTAACAGAGAGGAGCGCATCGTAAACTGAAGAGGGATAAGAAGCGCGTGTCCAAGTGCCAACATGACTTACGCACGTATGCACACGCGTATTCGCTCAACGACAATGCGCACGTGGCCGAGTGCACGCTCCCGTCACACAGGATATTTTCTCGTTCCGAGACCCTTCCTCTGTCTCCGGCTCCTTTACCTTTGCCCTATACAACGGGGGGATCCTCGATTCGATTCAAGGCTCGAATCACCCATCGACGAGTCAAATTATGGCCGTTTACACGATTGAAACGCACTCGAATTGCCCCGGCGCGTATCAATACGACGCGGCTATTTCTTTGTTCTCGTTTAGACTAATTACTTTACGACTCCGCCGATCAACTAATTGCTTCCAGCATGTGACGTTTCAATAGTTTATAATAGCGCGATATTATTTACACTAAATAAAGTTGTAGAGGAGAATTAAGGAGGTGCGAGGAAAAATGTGGAACGGGATACGTACAGAATTGAAAAAGTCGCGGAGTCGGAAGGCGAAATTAGAAGCGCGCGAGAAGACGGGGAACAATGAGCGCGACAGAAAATTATTTCGAACAACATGCGATTCATTATGACGAAGTAATTATGCGTGACGCGGCCGCGGAGCCACGGAAAGGAGCAGAAAATGACACAAAACGGGGATAGAATCGAGGGGTACAGAATTCTTCCTCCACTCGCGTGGTTTCACGCTCGGCAAGATGTATCCACGGTCTTTTTTTTTCCATTATCCGTCGAGAGTCTCGTACTCTGTTTCATCCCGAATGAATCCGAAAGGAGCGTCCCTCTTCCGGTCCGTACGTATTTCCGCGGGTCGGACGTGGCCCTATACACGCGAACAACAATTTATTCTTGTAAAAGTCTTGGCGAGTCCTTTCAACTTTCCACGCACCTTTTCCTCCCATTACGAACACCTCAACTTTCCCGGAACAAGCGCCGCGGCTTCAAGGGCCTCGTCGAACGTTTTCGAAAACGTGCTTTAAGCCATTTTCCCGCGGCTGCGATCTTAATCAAATGGGACTTTTATAAAATCAAAGAGAGAATATCGGAAACGGTTTCGAAGAGTATCGAATTTCAGAATTCGATTCCCGACGTGAGTGGAGAGGGCGAGGCAAAGGAAAGTGATTAACGACGTCGTTACGCGGGATCGTGCGCGGGGCTCGATTAATGTAGTCTAATCATCCGTGTAAAGAGATCGTACACCTTCCCATTCTGATCTTCCTACGCCGGCGGGGGTCCTTCACGATATTCGCTCTCTTCTCCTTCAATTAACGGGCGAGTCCGCGATCGAAAAATCATCGCGCGACAGTCGCGCGGTTCTCGATCTCCCGCGCGCCGCGCTATCTCTTCCCTCTCCGCCGTTCCCGCGGTCCGTCTCTCTTTCTCGTTTCGATTCCGTTCAATTAAATCCGGCAGCCAATTCCAGCCACGAGTGGCAACGGCACTCGACTTGTATCGGTTTCAGCCAATTACTTTCAGCTAGGGCTCGCGAGTTCGCTGTTTCTGGCCACGTGCCCATTGTCACGCGCGGGTTGCTCGTTCTCGATACGGGCTCGTTACAGATACCCCGTTTGCTCCAATAAAAAAATGTAACATTCTTCCGCGATCGAAGTACAATTGGCCGTCGAGGCGACGCGATGCGACGCGTCTTCCTCCCGATCGTCGACGTTCAATGCGGAGTCGCGGCGACGAAGAAGAAACTTGGTTGAAAGAATAAGGTAGAATTAGAAGACGATTTGTTTGATAATAATTTATTTATCTACAAGAATCCTTTTTCGGTTGGCGAGAGGTCGCCGACTAATTGGAGAAAGTGATCGATTATCAGCGGTGAGCGTTGATGAACTAAATCCCTAAACGAATGTCGACCAGCGAAACGCTAGTCGAGAACATTGCACGCGTCGTCGTCGTTTCCATTCCCATTCATCTCCCAGCAGCTGCGGTTATCTACGTGTCTCTAGAACGGCTCTCTACGAATTCGACTCGGCTATAGACTTCGACTAAACTCTGAAGCTGAAGTAGAGATTCGCGAAACACTCGTGACTCTTTCTCCTCTCCACGCGGTGAACGAAAACGAACCGACTATACGACTACCGGCCAACTTGTTAATTACATATGTACACTGTTTCGCATGCATGGGCAAACACGTGAAACAACTCCGAATGCGGAATTCTCGGGCCTCGGTACCCTGGATACGTGCGGGGAGCGTTATCGGCGCTGCGCGAGCACAAACATCGCGATCGAGTCTCTCATCGTTCGTTGGTTCGCGCACTTCACTGATTAGACAGGCAGCCGTCAGCATTCGCACCAAACCGGAGTGCAGCCACTCGGCGAGGAATCGAGCGCAAACGTCCAGCGACTGCTTCGTACAGCGATTTCCGACCGAGTATTCTCGCACCAAGTCGAGTCGCGATGACGCGTAAAGGTTTGTCAAACGTTGCCGACAGGCTTTCCCGAGGAGGACGTTCTGCACTGAACCAGGACGAAGCCTCGGTGATTGCGACCGTGAACGATAACTCCCGCCAAGGTTTTTCTGTACGATACCAGAGGACGAACCCGGCGATCTCGACGGTCCGTCGGGAGGATCCGCCGACTGAGTACAGCGATTCCCGACGGAGAACTGGAGTCGATACGTCGAGATAGATTGATGGGCTGTGAAGCGGAGACGATGCTGGAACCGCCGCGTTGCGCCGGGTTAGAGCGGACATCCGTGGACGTAGGTGACGTTCCTAAAGAGGGCGGCCGCCGTCGTGAGGAACGCGGCCGTCGAGGCCGTCGACGGGGCCGGAGGCGGTGGCGGCGGAGGCGGATGCGTTTGCGTTTGGGCCTGACCGCTGTACGGCGGACAATAAGCGTCTATACTCCCGTGATGAAGACCTACGCCTCGCACCAGCAGCTCCTTTTCCACCGTCGCTTGGTGCCGCAGTTGCTCCAGTCGCAGCTGGTTCTGCCGCTTCCATTTCGTCCTAGAACACCAAGCGTTGCGAATGCTTTTAAATATCGGTAGATGCGACCATAAGTACTTGTATTCTTCGATTAACCCCTTGCCGTAACATTTAGCTCGACGAAATCTGTGCCTTAGCGATTGAGGACGACGTGCAGTAAACGGATAGCGTGATGCGCGATGTTTATGTTTGATTCGTACTTAGTTCCACGAGTCTGACTCGTGATATCCATGTTTGGTTCAAAATTGTTATCACGAGTCAGACTCGTCAAAGTACGGGAAGGGGTTAATTAGTGTGCAAAAGGAAAACATTGTAAACTGTGCTAATATACTTGCGCTTGCATTACAAAAGGCAAAAGCTAGTTATACTAAAGATTAGATGAAGGAAAATGCTGACCTTCTGTTCTGATACCATGTTTTCACTTGGGTTTCCGATAAGGACAGAGCGTCGGCCACGTCGCTTCGATCCGCGACGCTCAGATACTTCTGACAACGAAATTTCCGTTCCAGGTAAGCGAGCTGGGCGTGAGTGAACGCGGTGCGCCTTCTCCTGGGCTTCCGTCCGCTCGGGGGACCACTGGTCGTGCCGCAGGACTTGCCCGAAGTCGCGGGAGCCGGCGAGGGTGACAGAGCTGGCGGTGGACTCTCTAACCGAGCACAGGGACTGCTTCCTGGGTCGATCGTGTCCTCGGAGTCCGAGTGCACCGCAGAATCGTCTTCGGAATCTTCTGTAATCCATTTTCATTTCCTCCGTATACATACTGGAAACCTTATTCCTATCTTTTATTATCTATCTTTATTTATCGTAAGCAGAAATTCCAATCCGAAACCAATTATCCAGATCGTTGGACTAAGGGGACACTATTATTGTTAAAGCCTCTTCGTTAATCATCGTCCTCGTTTTTTTTTCTATTGTACTGATTTCTACTGACTGTAGAAATGAAGAGAATCAAGGAAATATTATATTCATTCGTATCGCGAGCTGCTTTGTACCAAATTTGATTTGATCAGTTCTGGTTAGGGGTAAACGATCTCAATCATTGGAACGAGTCAGTGTCTGGCTCTGATTGGCCAATAAACGCGGCTGAGCATGAGTTCGGCGGGTGGCGACGATCGTCCGATTAACGAGAGCTAACGAATCCTTCCGCAGGTTTCGCACCATCTGTAGGATCGTCGTTTAATGGGGCACCGCGCCCTGTCGGGGCCCAGAAACAACCCCGGGGCGACGGATCTCGGATAAAAATAATAGAACCGCTCTACGGGGTACCGCGTAACGAGGATCCCGGCGATAGGTCACGCGACTACTATATGCAATCGAAATCTCCTCTTCCTTGATTATTCGAAATCAAATAAGCGCGAATCTTACTGACAGCAATAACGATCAATTTATTATTCGGTTGTTGCAGGAAGTACGATATAATAGTTAATCGCGAATAGTATAAAAAGATAAGCAATCATAAAAACGAAAAATATGTCAGAATAAATAAAAGTTTTCATCAACCAACTACGAATGATTCGATTCAACAAAATTCTAACAAACATTAAATCAAAGAGTATTATGTACGATTACGAAGAGGGAATGAAATACTCACCGTGTACACGTTCGGACAGAACATCCCCGAGGAGATCCCTTATCAGAAACGACTTGTGCTCCTGCATCATCGCACTCTCCTCGGAACGCGAAACGGTAAGGACGAACGGCGAGATCGGCGATTAGACGGGTAGGTCGTCGCGAACCAGCTGACCGGAAGCTTCGTGTCGTCGCGGGGATAACAGGGACACTTCAGGAACGACGGAGGACGAGTCAACGAGTTTCATGCTAACGCGGGGACGCTCAGCGTCGTTCTGGGTATCAACGGGGGATGACCGGATGTGCATGTCCAAGCCCGAGGCTCGGGATCGTCGTCGCCGCTTGTCGACGTTCGACGTCGAGCGCGCACGTTGCTCGGGAATCGGGGGTGGGAGACCGAGGGGACGGAAGGGGAGCGGGGTATCTCGCGTGGTAACGCGAGTTAAGCAAAGGGGTTGGCGCCGAGCGAGAACCCGCGCCACCCCGCTTCAATTAATCCGCCCGTTTATTTTCAACGGGCTGCCTAATGCTCGCGCGATTTTGCAGCCATTTTGGGGGTGGCGGTGCTGCGCGACCCTGCTTCGCCCTCGCCGAGACGCGACGATTGGTCGGCTCGGCTCGGCGGCTAGGGGTGAGAACGACGGTGGCTCGACGTCGATTGGTCCGCGGAAAGCGGCCGCCTCGAAGGGGGTTGGCTCTGGCCGCAACCCTTAAAGAAGCGATGCGAGAACTCGGGTGGCGCGCCGCGAGATTTCGGTGCACGGTTCGCGAGCGCGGGAGAGCACGACCTGGCGAGCATCGAGCTGCGAGGAACCCGGCGCGGCCGGGTGGGGAGAAAATGATTGGCGAGCGATTACCGCGAAACGAGAGGAACAAATTGGATGTGAAACGTTTCTCCCGGCGGCATAGAGGACGCGAGATATCGAGATTGTTCCGCGGCGCGTACGCCGCGGGTGCGGGGGCGGCTCGCGACGTTCCCGTATTTTCTCCCGCGTTCTCTTTTCCGGCGCTGGCTTTTCCGCGCCGCGTGTCATCGACGAGCAAAAAGTTCGCCCGAGAGAGAGAGAGAACGGATCTTCCGTTTCCGTCCGAACGAAAGACAGATCTCGAATACGATTTTTTCGTTCGCTGTCTCCCCGTTTTGTCGTTCCCCTTTTCTCTCGCTGCTGCTGCTGCTCCTCTATTTCTTCCCGGCGCGTAGAATCGGGAAGCGCAGACTAGATTCTAACGAAGTCAATTTGACTCGGGCCGAGGGAAAAGTGGCGCAAGGTGCAACGCGAACATGCACCCGGGGCAGGGCGCGGGCATTTGCATAAATACGGTCCTCGCAATTTGCGGCACACTCCTTGTCGGGTTCGCTCCGTCGTCTTCCGCGGCTAGTATGTGAGCGTAAATATGCATGATGCATGAAACCACCAATCCTCGACACCGCCTATATCCCCCTTTTCATTCCCTTTTCTCCCGGTACAGCGCACGCCGTTCCCGCTGCTTTTGCAGCATCCCCGTTACGCCCGTTAGTCTATTCACCGTGTCGCTACTTATCTTCCGGGCGCATTCGCATCCGCTCCGCTTTTCTATACCAAAGTATTTCATCTTTCGCGAAATCATCCACGCCGCCCGGTTCCTGTCGATCTAGAATTAAAAAAGAAAAAAAA
>SMSR01009371.1:213877-235705 GCA_019453355.1 Ceratina japonica | reverse complement strand
CCCGTTTTGTCGTTCCCCTTTTCTCTCGCTGCTGCTGCTGCTCCTCTATTTCTTCCCGGCGCGTAGAATCGGGAAGCGCAGACTAGATTCTAACGAAGTCAATTTGACTCGGGCCGAGGGAAAAGTGGCGCAAGGTGCAACGCGAACATGCACCCGGGGCAGGGCGCGGGCATTTGCATAAATACGGTCCTCGCAATTTGCGGCACACTCCTTGTCGGGTTCGCTCCGTCGTCTTCCGCGGCTAGTATGTGAGCGTAAATATGCATGATGCATGAAACCACCAATCCTCGACACCGCCTATATCCCCCTTTTCATTCCCTTTTCTCCCGGTACAGCGCACGCCGTTCCCGCTGCTTTTGCAGCATCCCCGTTACGCCCGTTAGTCTATTCACCGTGTCGCTACTTATCTTCCGGGCGCATTCGCATCCGCTCCGCTTTTCTATACCAAAGTATTTCATCTTTCGCGAAATCATCCACGCCGCCCGGTTCCTGTCGATCTAGAATTAAAAAAGAAAAAAAAGGGAAAGAGAAAAAAACGGGACGAGCGCGATGAACCGCGTCTATGCCAAACCCGGCTCTCTCTTTTAAATCGCAAACAGTTCGCCGACCTTCCATCTCCTTTCGCGTTGCTTAATTAACGAATTCCCTGCTACACGAATCGCTCTCTTCGATCTTTCCGCGTTTTCGCGAGTATTCGTCTGTACCATGTCTGTACCTGCACGAAATGAATAAATAAATAAATAAATTACACGCCAGTAAATCTGTATACGTCCACCTTCAAGCCGAAGAATATTCCTTAAGGATAATTATTGTACTATGAATGTTTAATTGTACGATGAACCTGGCGATCTGTCTTTTCCGCGTTAAGGGTTCCCGTTGCGAACCCTTGAATTTTCGGCGATCGGGCGTCGCGTGGCGTCGCATAAAATGCGAGAGGATCGTGTCAACGGTTGGATAGAGGAAGGGCAGAGAAGGGGCGGGTTACATTTTAATGGCTCGGTTCGTGGCCTCGAGTTTGCGTGATGGCACCTGTAAGCGAAACCCCTACGGACGCGGGAGATCGGCCGGGCACGGCGACGACGACGGGGCGCGTTTGTGAATTCATTAAGATTTAACGTATGCAGGGGATTAATTCAAGGGGCAGCAAAGCGGCTGGCCGCCTTCTTCTCTTCTCTTCGTGTTCGCTGGAAAAGGGCCTCGGCAAACGGCGGAATAAATGCATGAAGACCGGATAAATTGAGTACCCGCCCGAGCTGCGAAAACAAAGACTTCTGCTCGTCGCGGCCTAACGACTTTCGCCCCCGATCGATGCCACTTACGTCGAAAGATTTTTGGCACGCCACGCGTGAATCCGAATAACGATTCGCGATACGTGCCGTTCCCTAATTTCGTCACGCAATTTTCATGCTCGAAGCGGTCTTTTCGTATTCAGGAGAATATAGAGGCCGAGTAAAACATTCACGCTCGAAATGCAAATACATTTACCTTATTTAAAAAAAGAATAAAAAAGACTACAGGGATTTTTGATAGAATCAGATTTCTTCTTTCGAATAGATCAACTGTAACGTCTAGTTAATAGGCAAGTGCGCGGGGCACGGTTGACCGCATCTGTCACGGTTTAGACGTGAAGGTGAATGAATGGAAATTAGACCGGAGGGTTGTAACGCGAATTACTTCGGAATCATCGCCCCCTCGTCGACTAGATTGTTATCGCTAATTTGCGAGATTTGTTCGCCCGTGGGACACGAAATTTCGACCAAATGACGGCCACCTTTGGCCGCGTCCGACAAATAGCCCAAATAGGATCTCGCACAGGGGATGAATATCTGTCCGATCTCGCAGGGGGTTGCACAGTGGATTATTGGCACAGGAATAGGTTCGCATACTCTTTCCTGCTACGTGCATTTAGATCTAAATCATCTAAATGAAGGATGATTGTTATGGAAATATATACAAAATTGTTGTCAGATATTAAGTTAAAGGTTCGATCCAAATTAACAGGGTTTCTGAATTAAATGGGATAATGTAAGAATATAAAAATAAATACGAATACTAAAATATGAATACTAAAATACGAATACTACAACTGACTGTTTGTCTGCTTTAAAAATATATTAAGAGTAAGAAGTGGCAAAAAATGTGGAACGCTTCACGATTTTGCGTGTCATCCTTGCGCAGGGGCCATGCTAATCTTCTCTGTATCGTTCCAATTTTAGTATATGTACTGCCGAAGCAAGTACGACAGCTACTCTCATCAGTTCGTATTTATAGTTATAGCCCGGAGTAGTGAGCACCAGCGAGAAAAATTTTCTGATTAGCGCCATCTAGTGGCCGGGAGACAATCAATCGTGTGCTTATACTACTTGATGTCCGACGCGCAGTAGTATAAGTCAATGATTTCCTACTGCCGCATAGCACGTAGATTCACTTCTGGACTTGGCATTTTCTAAATGTTGCACCTTTTTTAATCCTCAATGGAAAACGAGCTTCTACCTCGTCTTGCTTTCTCCTCTCTCGTATTTTTTCTATCTCTTCATGATTTAATTAACGTAGTAATACATGTAAGAGCACGAATTAAAAACGTATATCGATTTGAAGGCGGAACTAGAGTTTTGATTCTAAAGACGTCGCGTCATTTATTTTTCACGCGACTTTGTCAGACGTTTCGGCGAGGTATCCGGTGATTATTCGGGGAAACCTTTACCGAATCGCGAAATTCGAGCGTCGATGCTTTAAAAAGTCGTCGATTGGTAAATAACGGGTAGGAAAACAGTGGAGAGGATATCACGGTGGAGCGATTTAGAACAGAGCGAGTCATCGAAAGAGAGGGGAAGACGAACAGAGAGAGAGAGAGAGAGAGAGAGAGAGTGAGAGACAAAAAGAGAGAGGGGGGTTGATGGATCAAAACCGCGATGCCGCGAGGGGCTTCGAAATCGTTAACAATCGCGGCAAAAGCAAAATCCATTGAGGTGCGACCACGCGTGTGAATATAACTGTCGATCGTGAATATTCCGCGCGGAGCAGCAGCGAACGCCACCGCTGCCGCGCCGCATTGACGGCGGAAAAAAACGAGAGGGGACAGAGAGAGAGAGAGAGCGAGACCAGGCAGCAGCTCGTTTTCCATTGAGGATAAAAAAAGGTGCGATCGAAAGGAACGCGACTGTTTACCACGGCGACTAACAATTTCGCTCGATACGTTCGTCTCTCTTTTGTGCCTCGAATCATCCTCCTCCTCGGCTTCTTTCTTTTTGCTCGGTCGATTCGACGAACGAAATAAAGACGAGTGATTCGCGTGCACTGTTTTCCTCTCGAGGGAAGGAAACGTAACGCGAATAAAAGAGCCAAGATGAAAGAAGGGGCGTTCTCACAATCAGTTAAACAGAGCAAAAGAGCCCCGGTGGTCTCTGCCGTACACGTTCTCGTTTCTCCTCGAATGTACCGGTATTCATTTATACTTTACATTTTTCCTTTCAGTTACTTCTTATCGTTTCTATACGTCCTCCGTCGCCGACTCCTGAGACACCGAGATCCGTTATTCATAAGACACAACGGGAACATTTATCGAGCTCCTCTCTAGATTAAACGCGAACGCGATTAAAACAATGTTTCATCGCTGCTCCAACATTTTCTACCCCTTTAAACGTTTTAAACGCGAAACCGATATAGAATCAGATTCATACCGGCAGATTCGGGCATTACGTTTAACGAGTACGTCATGGGTTCGCCGAATCGAAACAATCGGCAAGTTCGATGGAAAATTTGGCATGACTCCGTGGCCGGGTATGTATATGTACGTATGAAGTCTATTGTGCTTCTTGTTTCGCGCAGGGCAGGAGACACTCTCGAAGAATGATGAGGTTATGGGAAAAAGAGTGCTTGAACACGGACGTTGGTCAGGCTCCCGTGGTTCCAATTACGATTGAAAGGCGGCCCTGTTTGTTCGGCTCCTACTATAACTGCGGCCTCTTCGCTCTTCAGTGCCTCGACCTACGAGCCACTACTCTCTTCTCTTACCCCATGGCCACTTTTCAAGTTTCGACGCGCGTGTGTTTCCATGGCAAACGCCCCGCGCCGATTCCGTCGAGCACAAAAATCATTTCCTCCTCCTCTTCCCCGGGACGATTATCTCTTCACCATGAATATAATGTCCCTCGCAAACTCGTAGATCGTTCTCGGTATTTCTTTGATGCGTTCCGAAGCAATTTTCATCTGACGAATAAAAAGTCTATTCACGGTGTACCGGCCTTAATGATTATAATGCGAAGATTCACAGTGGCACGTTTTAGGGATCGGATCTCGCTGTTGCTGGGCGGTTAGCGGTTGGATCCCGGGGATGGAGATAGCTGTTTTTACGCGATTTATCACGGCCGATCCCCCCGTGTTTCGTCAAAGACGAAAATGATCGTCCGATAGAATCGCGACCCTGTTTTCGAGGTAAGTGCCGTATAATCAAAGGATGATTGCCGTCACAAAGCCGACTGATTGGCTCGTTTACGTTACGGTAATGCTCGGGAACTCGTCGGAACGACGTCGAGTTTGGTACGATCCCTCGATGCCACGAGAAACCGTGTTCCCCTCTGCTTCCGTTTCTCTCCCTCTCTCTCTCTCCCTCTCCGTTTCTCTCTTTCTCTCTCTCTCCACTTTTCTAACGAGATATTTTACCGAAACGTCGTTGTCCGGGTTTCTCGTTAACGAATTAAACGAGATCGATGTCCTCGCGCGAAGAAAGGCCTTTCAAGGCTGCCGAGGATCGAGTTCGGATTGAAAAGTATTCTCTACGGATTAACAATCCATGAATTCCCTCGCGTTCAAGTCCTCAAATCGTTCGTTAATTTCGCGTATCAAAAGATAGGTACAGAGCGGTAGCTGTAAAATAGCCCGAATCGTCCAATAATCGCGGACTCCTTACTCTCGTCCCCGTCGCGTGCTCGGATCACATTCAGACGCAGCAGAGAGTAAACGCTCCTCGAGTCGGATTCTTTTCTCCGCGTCGTTCCACCGCACTCGCGCGGTCTATTTTCGAAGTCGATTTCGTAGCGAGTTGAATTCGAAAAGAAATAGCTCGGATTTAGGTGAGGTCATCCCTCGATTTTTAGAGAAAACATGGAGACTTGAACCGTGGCGCGCGTGGTTTCCACGAAACGATTTCGATGGAAGGGAGACGGGTCAGAAATTGGCCCGGCGGCGAAGATGCCGCGAAGACGGTGTAGATTCGCGGCGCAAACACATCGACGCCGGTGGGAGCGCGGGAGAGGGTTGCTTGTTTACAAGCGACAGTTGATTTGACAAAGCCGCGGGTCCATTTATACGAGTGAATATTACAGGGCAAAGTCGAGGGGTGGCTTGTTATCCGCTCATTGAAGTTAACCACGGGACTAAGTGCACCGGGGAGTGCCGCTCGCGGGAGGAGCAAGGAGAAACCACCGCTGTACTACCAAAGCCTGCGTACGGTGGTACCCGAAGAGGCTGGCTTTGCGATTCGCGGAGAGCGCTTGCGAGAAGCCGAGCGAGAGGGTGAAGGATCGAAGGAAGAGAGAGACGCCCACGATATCCTCGTGGCATTTGCAAATACCTTCGTCTCCGGAGTGTTCAACTTTAGACAATTTTTTTTTTTACATCGATGAACGAAAAGTTTCTCATGAGATCTCAGATAATTTGAGAAGAGATAACGATAAAACGACGATTTCTTTACATAAAGAGTAAGATCGGTTTATAGTAGATATATAAGACGGTTTATCATTTTAAGATCGCGAAATAATGGGCATCGTTTGGTTTCTATCGGGATGAAAGCTAATGAAATTAGTCCCATCGGTACGAGAGGGTGATGGCACGAAAGACGGGTAACGATATGGACAGGGCTGCTCGGAAGAAGCTGCGGAGGAAGTGTGAAGGTGAATGAATGGAAATTAGACCGGAGGGTTGTAACGCGAATTACTTCGGAATCATCGCCCCCTCGTCGACTAGATTGTTATCGCTAATTTGCGAGATTTGTTCGCCCGTGGGACACGAAATTTCGACCAAATGACGGCCACCTTTGGCCGCGTCCGACAAATAGCCCAAATAGGATCTCGCACAGGGGATGAATATCTGTCCGATCTCGCAGGGGGTTGCACAGTGGATTATTGGCACAGGAATAGGTTCGCATACTCTTTCCTGCTGCGTGCATTTAGATCTAAATCATCTAAATGATGATTGTTATGGAAATATATACAAAATTGTTGTCAGATATTAAGTTAAAGGTTCGATCCAAATTAACAGGGTTTCTGAATTAAATGGGATAATGTAAGAATATAAAAATAAATATGAATACTAAAATACGAATACTACAACTGACTATTTGTCTGTTTTAGAAATATATTAAGAGTAAGAAGTGGCAAAAAATGTGGAACGCTTCACGATTTTGCGTGTCATCCTTGCGCAGGGGCCATGCTAATCTTCTCTGTATCGTTCCAATTTTAGTATATGTACTGCCGAAGCAAGTACAACAGCTATTCACATCAATTCGTATTTATAGTTATAGCCCGGAGTAGTGAGCACCAGCGAGAAAAATTTTCTGATTTGCGCCATCTAGTGGCCGGCAGACAATCAATCGTGTACTTATACTACTTGATGTCCGACGCGCAGTAGTATAAGTCAATGATTTCCTACTGCCGCATAGCAAGTAGATTCACTTCTGGACTTGGCATTTAACAAATGTCGCACCTCTTTTTATTCTCAATGGAAAACGAGCTTCTACCTCGTCTTGCTTTCTTCTCTCTCGTATTTTTTCTATCTCTTCATGATTTAATTAACGTAGTAATACATGTAAGAGCACGAATTAAAAACGTATATCGATTTGAAGGCGGAACTAGAGTTTTGATTCTAAAGACGTCGCGTCATTTATTTTTCACGCGACTTTGTCAGACGTTTCGGCGAGGTATCCGGTGATTATTCGGGGAAACCTTTACCGAATCGCGAAATTCGAGCGTCGATGCTTTAAAAAGTCGTCGATTGGTAAATAACGGGTAGGAAAACAGTGGAGAGGATATCACGGTGGAGCGATTTAGAACAGAGCGAGTCATCGAAAGAGAGGGCAAGACGAACAGAGAGAGAGAGAGAGAGATACAAAAAGAGAGAGGGGGGTTGATGGATCAAAACCGCGATGCCGCGAGGGGCTTCGAAATCGTTAACAATCGCGGCAAAAGCAAAATCCATTGAGGTGCGACCACGCGTGTGAATATAACTGTCGATCGTGAATATTCCGCGCGGAGCAGCAGCGAACGCCACCGCTGCCGCGCCGCATTGACGGCGGAAAAAAACGAGAGGGGACAGAGAGAGAGAGAGAGCGAGACCAGGCAGCAGCTCGTTTTCCATTGAGGATAAAAAAAGGTGCGATCGAAAGGAACGCGACTGTTTACCACGGCGACTAACAATTTCGCTCGATACGTTCGTCTCTCTTTTGTGCCTCGAATCATCCTCCTCCTCGGCTTCTTTCTTTTTGCTCGGTCGATTCGACGAACGAAATAAAGACGAGTGATTCGCGTGCACTGTTTTCCTCTCGAGGGAAGGAAACGTAACGCGAATAAAAGAGCCAAGATGAAAGAAGGGGCGTTCTCACAATCAGTTAAACAGAGCAAAAGAGCCCCGGTGGTCTCTGCCGTACACGTTCTCGTTTCTCCTCGAATGTACCGGTATTCATTTATACTTTACATTTTTCCTTTCAGTTACTTCTTATCGTTTCTATACGTCCTCCGTCGCCGACTCCTGAGACACCGAGATCCGTTATTCATAAGACACAACGGGAACATTTATCGAGCTCCTCTCTAGATTAAACGCGAACGCGATTAAAACAATGTTTCATCGCTGCTCCAACATTTTCTACCCCTTTAAACGTTTTAAACGCGAAACCGATATAGAATCAGATTCATACCGGCAGATTCGGGCATTACGTTTAACGAGTACGTCATGGGTTCGCCGAATCGAAACAATCGGCAAGTTCGATGGAAAATTTGGCATGACTCCGTGGCCGGGTATGTATATGTACGTATGAAGTCTATTGTGCTTCTTGTTTCGCGCAGGGCAGGAGACACTCTCGAAGAATGATGAGGTTATGGGAAAAAGAGTGCTTGAACACGGACGTTGGTCAGGCTCCCGTGGTTCCAATTACGATTGAAAGGCGGCCCTGTTTGTTCGGCTCCTACTATAACTGCGGCCTCTTCGCTCTTCAGTGCCTCGACCTACGAGCCACTACTCTCTTCTCTTACCCCATGGCCACTTTTCAAGTTTCGACGCGCGTGTGTTTCCATGGCAAACGCCCCGCGCCGATTCCGTCGAGCACAAAAATCATTTCCTCCTCCTCTTCCCCGGGACGATTATCTCTTCACCATGAATATAATGTCCCTCGCAAACTCGTAGATCGTTCTCGGTATTTCTTTGATGCGTTCCGAAGCAATTTTCATCTGACGAATAAAAAGTCTATTCACGGTGTACCGGCCTTAATGATTATAATGCGAAGATTCACAGTGGCACGTTTTAGGGATCGGATCTCGCTGTTGCTGGGCGGTTAGCGGTTGGATCCCGGGGATGGAGATAGCTGTTTTTACGCGATTTATCACGGCCGATCCCCCCGTGTTTCGTCAAAGACGAAAATGATCGTCCGATAGAATCGCGACCCTGTTTTCGAGGTAAGTGCCGTATAATCAAAGGATGATTGCCGTCACAAAGCCGACTGATTGGCTCGTTTACGTTACGGTAATGCTCGGGAACTCGTCGGAACGACGTCGAGTTTGGTACGATCCCTCGATGCCACGAGAAACCGTGTTCCCCTCTGCTTCCGTTTCTCTCCCTCTCTCTCTCTCCCTCACCGTTTCTCTCTTTCTCTCTCTCTCCACTTTTCTAACGAGATATTTTACCGAAACGTCGTTGTCCGGGTTTCTCGTTAACGAATTAAACGAGATCGATGTCCTCGCGCGAAGAAAGGCCTTTCAAGGCTGCCGAGGATCGAGCTCGGATTGAAAAGTATTCTCTACGGATTAACAATCCATGAATTCCCTCGCGTTCAAGTCCTCAAATCGTTCGTTAATTTCGCGTATCAAAAGATAGGTACAGAGCGGTAGCTGTAAAATAGCCCGAATCGTCCAATAATCGCGGACTCCTTACTCTCGTCCCCGTCGCGTGCTCGGATCACATTCAGACGCAGCAGAGAGTAAACGCTCCTCGAGTCGGATTCTTTTCTCCGCGTCGTTCCACCGCACTCGCGCGGTCTATTTTCGAAGTCGATTTCGTAGCGAGTTGAATTCGAAAAGAAATAGCTCGGATTTAGGTGAGGTCATCCCTCGATTTTTAGAGAAAACATGGAGACTTGAACCGTGGCGCGCGTGGTTTCCACGAAACGATTTCGATGGAAGGGAGACGGGTCAGAAATTGGCCCGGCGGCGAAGATGCCGCGAAGACGGTGTAGATTCGCGGCGCAAACACATCGACGCCGGTGGGAGCGCGGGAGAGGGTTGCTTGTTTACAAGCGACAGTTGATTTGACAAAGCCGCGGGTCCATTTATACGAGTGAATATTACAGGGCAAAGTCGAGGGGTGGCTTGTTATCCGCTCATTGAAGTTAACCACGGGACTAAGTGCACCGGGGAGTGCCGCTCGCGGGAGGAGCAAGGAGAAACCACCGCTGTACTACCAAAGCCTGCGTACGGTGGTACCCGAAGAGGCTGGCTTTGCGATTCGCGGAGAGCGCTTGCGAGAAGCCGAGCGAGAGGGTGAAGGATCGAAGGAAGAGAGAGACGCCCACGATATCCTCGTGGCATTTGCAAATACCTTCGTCTCCGGAGTGTTCAACTTTAGACAATTTTTTTTTTACATCGATGAACGAAAGGTTTCTCATGAGATCTCAGATAATTTGAGAAGGGATAACGGTAAAACGACGATTTCTTTACATAAAGAGTAAGATCGGTTTGTAGATATAAAGACGGTTTATCATTTTAAGATCGCGAAATAATGGGCATCGTTTGGTCTCTATCGGGATGAAAGCTAATGAAATTAGTCCCATCGGTACGAGAGGGTGATGGCACGAAGGACGGGTAACGATATGGACAGGGCTGCTCGGAAGAAGCTGCGGAGGAAGACGAAGGGTAGAGGAGGAAACGGGAGAGAGCGAAGAGAACGGTGGCGGCGGGCCAATGAGAGGCCAGATCGTTGCCGAGGTAACCGCGGGGCTTTTCCGACGGATTATTCGACCGAGATTGAAAAGTTAGCGCCGCGCTGCGGGCGGGGATCGTCGGCGGAGCCACTCCTGTTCCCTGTTCCTACTTCCTATGGAACGATATCTACTCGCGGGGCTAACACGACGAATTAAACCTCGCTTTCGCCGTCGAAGTAACTCGACCCCTTTTGCTCGATGCGTGCCGTTACCTTGAAGCGAACACGATTTCAATCTTCAATGGATTAACTATCCCGGATCTTTGAACGATCCGCGTTCATCGCTTTAAGAATTTCACGGATCATCGATCGTTTCTCGTCGTAGAAATGTTAAGAATTCCGACACGAACGTTTCGGAAAGGTGTTTATTTCTGCACGTATGTTCCCGGAGCTCGTCTAGTAGCAGCAACAGCAGCAGGAGACTGCTTATCCGATAACCACTCGGGGATTACCTGACACGTGCATAATTAATGCCTGCGACGAGGGCGCGACACTGGCGCGCGTGCACGGCGGCCGTGCCCCGGTAAAAATAAAACGGGAGAACGCGAGATATCCGAAAGCGAGGATCGAGAACGGAGGAAGGAACGGCGAAGGATANTGCGACGAGGGCGCGACACTGGCGCGCGTGCACGGCGGCCGTGCCCCGGTGAAAAATAAAACGGGAGAACGAGAGATACCCGAAAGCGAGGATCGAGAACGGAGGAAGGAACGGCGAAGGATGAAAGAAAGCAAGAAGGAAAAGTGAAGGGGGAAGGAAATAAATCAACGCCGCGTTGAAGGGGTCCGGGAAGACGAAGGCAACGAGCAGGAAAGTTGTCCAAGTAACCGACGTGGAAACGCGGGTTAATGACTACTTTTTCATATTTTAATTACGCAGTAATTAATTGAAATGTTTCCTTGTTCGCGAGGGCACTCGAGCAAAATGAGAGGCGAATAACTCATCTCTCCGAGCCGCGGCTTCGGCTCGCGGTTTTTTTCTCCCTTCCTTCCCGTCCGACTCGCGAGGCCCCTCCGTACGTAGATACGCGTCTACTCCTCCGCGTCCGCGTCCGCGAGTATTTTCCGTTTCCTTCGTACCTTCACCCTTTCTCGCGAAATTAGGCAGAAACCTTTTCACGGAGCTCGCTTCTCTTTTAAAAATTCCACCGCGCGGCTAATTGTATCGTTAATGGGTTTAACGTGAAAAGATTTCCCTGATAGCCTGACCCCCGGACTTCCATCCCCCTACGCTCGCCCCGCAACCCCTATTATCAGCGAGCGCGGTGCTTAAAGTGCTAATTAAATTAGTTTCGTAAAGCGAAGCTCGTCGGCCAGACTCCCGAAGCTATCGATTCGCCGTGATCATTAAAATAATTACAGATATTCCGCCGGTAATTGCACGGATACCTACCCGCGCCCCCGCGTTATAACCGTTTTCTAGAAAATGTTGCCACGATTTCGAGAAACGATCAGGCCAGTCGACCCGTGGACGGTCGACGGATCGAATTAAACGCGTACGCTGAACATCCGCGTTTTATTTTTTTTTTTTTTTCCGGTGTTTTGGACTGGTTGTCTCGATACCTCGACGGGCAGGAAGGACGCTTCGTTAGTCGACGCCGAGGCTCGTTGCATCGTCGGGAAACAATAGCGGGACGAAACAGACGAGGTAAGAAGGAGATGGTTAGAGATTGAAAACGAGGACTGGTTGGCGCGCTTTTGTTAGCGCGGATGCTTGGTACGTGCAATTGTCATCAACTCGTTCCGACCATTGTTTCCGGTAACTCTTTCGCGGTAACGAGGAGGAACCTCAATTAGAACGGTTTGAGGGCTTAAACGCCCAGAGGCTGCCGGGTTTTAAGAGGCAAGAACGCACCAACACCGTCCCGGGGAACATTGTTTCTTTTGAACGATAACTCGGGTGATACTTTTAGTTATATCGGTGCTCGTGAGTAGGCACGGGTACACGCCGCGCGCGTCCGCCAACTTCCTTCTACTCCGCGGAGATAATTACTAGGCACGCTCGAGGGTATGATATAATACCATTACTCTGTGCGCTCGACGAGTCTTCGTTAACGTGGCGCCCAACCGGTCTAAATTGAATCAACAGTATTTTTGGAACTGCCGCGAACGCGTTCGATTACGCAAAAATTCATTCATCGTTTTACACGGAATGAAATGTGATCCCAATCGCTACGTCACGCGACGCTTGGAAAAGAGCTGTGAGACACGGAGAAAGAGACAAATAGTGAGAATATTCGTAACCTGAGGACCTTAATTTGTACATAACATAATAATATGTGTACGGAACGCGGAACGGTGGGACACACTTGAGTGCTGAATGCCAAGTGCGAGAAAGGACNTTACGGAACGCGGAACGGTGGGACACACTTGAGTGCTGAATGCCAAGTGCCAGAAAGGACTACAGGGTGAGTCACGACAAACAGAACACCTAAACATCTCAGTTGGACTTAAAGATACGAAGTATGGATATACCAGGATTAGAATGGTTTCGAAGGACCCACATTGCCATCGTAATATTTTTTTGTCAAGGTCATTTTTTCAGTTCTTTTTGAAGGTCACGAAGGTTTTTTTAAATGGAACCACCATTTTTTAAACACCTACGATGATAGTCCCCTTCATTAGGAATTCAGTTACTATAATTGTTCAAGGTCATTCAAGGTCACGGTCGGAGAAAAGTATACGAAAACGTATAAGTAATCGACTAGAAATTTTTCAAAACATTCATTAACATTGAAGGACCTTAGTATGTTTACTACAAGTCTCACTTGCGATGAACGTATTTTGCTTTCGTATTTTAACCTTCAATGACCTTGAATAATTATAGTCACTGAATTCCTAATGAAGGGGACTATCATCGTAGGTGTTTAAAAAATGGTGGTTCCATTTAAAAAAACCTTCGTGACCTTCAAAAAGAACTGAAAAAATGACCTTGACAAAAAAATATTACGATGGCAATGTGGGTCCTTCGAAACCATTCTAATCCTGGTATATCCATACTTCGTATCTTTAAGTCCAACTGAGATGTTTAGGTGTTCTGTTTGTCGTGACTCACCCTGTATAACTACGAGCCTACTTTCCTAAACCGTCGGAGAGTTAATTCCGAGTTGATTGGCGGACGTCCGCACGATCACCCGGTTCGATCAATTGTGGGCGGATGAATAATAGTTACGCGTGACTCTTCTCTCGGCTGATAGCCTGGTGGCCAAACGAGACTACGCTTTGAAGCTCAAATTGAAATAAATCCTGTTACCGCTTTGACGTTAACTCCGAACTGTTCGGAACTCCAATGAAAGCTTCGACCTACTAAAACTCCTATTTAAGCCTCCTTATACTCGGCGAAACGGTTTTTCCCTGCACACAGCGGAGCCCCGATTGCCTGTTACGAACGAGATACGAGCCGGTTATCGGCTTCCGAGGTACGCGTTTGTTCGAACATTAATGGCACGAAAAATAGGGTAATTTCGCGGCGCGCCGGCTGAACGGAATCAATATTTGTTTCATCGGGTGGTGGCCGCGGCAAAAGAGTAGGTATGTATCGCTGTGTACACGTTGTATATACACAGCCACCGCCCGTTATCGGAAATCCATCCGAATATCTGGAATTTTTTTCGGCAGCACGCGCGACTCGTTTTATGGTCGCCTGTGATGCACGCTTGAAGTTAAGATGTACAGAAGACGATGCGAGTCCGATAAAAAACCATAGCGCAGATAAGAAACGATCATAAATATCTTAACGCCACGGAATTTGCTTTATTTTTCCTGAAACTCTTAGTCCGTCCTAGTCCGGCGTATTCCGCGACGTTCTGCGCTCGAATTCATGAGCAATCTAAATTTCTTTTAGCCCCTTTACCATCCATCTTGCTTACCCGTCGTTTAGACGTCTTAAATCTTCAGGAACAAACAGCACGGCGGTAAATCGTTACTAACATCCTGTTATCCCGGCTGAGAGGGAGCACGTGTCCATCCTGGATCCTGGCGCCGGGTTCGCAGGGATCCCGTTCGCGAGTTATGAGGTCCTGGTGAGGCGAATGCTTCTGACGCCATGCGGTTGACGAGTGACAGGACGTTGACGAGCCTCGCAGGACGCCTTGCCCCTTGCGATAGGAAACGGAGTCCTTCCGTTCGGTTCACGCGGGAGAATTCCGTCTTACATGGAGTCCTGGTTCCCGGAATGCTTTTGACGCTCGCAAGCTCGCGCCCTAACGGTCTTCGAGGAAATCCGTTCGGTCACGAAATACCGATTCGCATGGTATCCTAATGGCATTGGATGTTTGTAAGATACAAATGCGTTGGCGCGAGCCACACATGTTTGCTCATCGATGAAATGGTAACTGCTGAATTCCAGGGCTGTGTTGCAAACGATCGAAGGAACCAAACACACAGAAGCACAAGGATACTTAATTTTCTAAACATTCTCTAATGTAATTAAATATATCACAAGAACAATCACACGATATTATTAATCTCGAAATATTGTATTAATTGACTAACGTTATTGGTTTAAGAAATCCAAGGACGATTGGTACAACCCTGACAGACTCGATTAGCCCGAAGGGATGATGGTTGCGGAGTTATGCGAGCCTAATGCGTCCACGATGGTGGTGAAAAAATGTGCTTATGCCACGTGAAACGCCCACTGAGTATACGGTTTATTTTCAATGCATGCTGAAGACGTCCATAGAGGATAGGGTTGCAGCTGTTCTAGTAGGATCGCAATAAGGATCCACGTCGTCCTGCGGGTCCCGTCTGCTTCCTCCTATCCTGATACCTGGGCTTATTTCGTCTTTTGAAGTCCTTCTAATAGCTTGATATGTACACCTCTCCAACCCTCGTCATGACATCAAAGCACGGAGTTCACTCATCAATAAAGCATGTGATACTTAATTATTAAATTCTGACATATTAATGAAGCAATAGTCTAACGTAATAAATATATTTCTTTTCGACAATGTGTGGAATTTCATTGTAGAACCTTGAAAGGGTTAACTATCACCAATTTGATCTCGCTAATAATCCGAATTCATTTTCCTACATTTCCTCGTCTGCAATTTCTTTTTGCTCGTCCGGAACATTCTTGGGTTTCTACCTCCGCTCGGGTCTGCTTTCCTACACCCCAACTTCCTGTTTCCTTCCGGCATCTGTGCACTTCCGCGGAAGAACCCCGATCGATATTATATGGAGAGATACGTAATTATCCTGTATAATATAAAACTTTCGTTGCCGAAACGATTCAATTTTTATAACGATTATAGTTTTCGTGAACAGTTTAATTCCCGTTCCGTGTATCAACAAATTTTCAATCAGTCATGTTGTTGATGACAGATCGATTGCCGTCGATGATTCGATGACGATGGAAGCGACTTATTCGCTACGTATACCATCCCAATATGGAGAACGCCAAGTATAATTTGACAAATCACTCTTCAAAAAGAGAAAAGTCTTATTAACCGTGGAGTGAAACGGACAGGGTTTCATCCCTCGTAGAAAGTCCTATTCGGCTTCCGCAATCTCGTACGACCTGTCCAGCTATATACGTCCTTGATCCGGAAATATGCTCCGCGTTTGAGGCAATTATCCCCATTAATGTAGGTGTGCGAAATCGGTAATTTAACTTTATCCTATCTATTCCCGTTCACTTCTACGCCGAGATGATAGCCGTGGTGCAATTTCCGAACAAACAGGCTGACGTAGGCCGCACGTCATCCTTGATTCTACTACTCGTTGGCTGAATTACAACGCACGAACAAAGTTTGGGATCGACCGACCCCAAATTTATTATGAACTAACAACTATATTTTAAGCATAGTAATTTCATTGATTTTTCATTAAAATTTATTTGTATGAATAATTTGTTATATGAAGAAGAATCGTAAAGACGAAGCATAAGGACTGTACGCGATGAAAACTGGTATGACGTTTGCGTAGGCGGGATGTTTCCCGTGGTAGGATAACAGGACGCGGTAGGAGCATCCCGTTTCAACCCCCGGATAGGGTGGGACGGCGTCTGGTTTAAATGAATCTGTACTTTGGTTCGCGTGCGCGTATATGGTCGAATACGCTGGGATCGGGCTCGTCGTCGGGTTCGAATTCAATACTCATCGGGTCGATCTCGGGTGGCGGTCTCGGTATTCTCGATTGCATGGGAGCTGGACGCATTATAGCCGCTTCCACTTTTTCCCGGACGATTCTTTCCTCCTCGTTTCCGTCGACTCTCACGGCGGAATCACCCGCGTACTTCATCATTTCGGTAACGTTTTCCTCGTATTCTTGAAGCTGCAGTTTTACTACTGGTTACGGTTGAAATTGAAAACGCTTTTTCGACGCTCTTACATCTCGCTCGACGATCAATCGAAAATCTTTAGGATGAACACCTAGTTTGCACTCGTCATTGTCGAGGTAATTCGTCGAAGACAAGTGATGCTTGCTTCCAGTGACGATGTTGTATCGACGATTGAGCAATCTCTCTCTACAGATGTCTCCGTTCACTTCCACGAATATTACTCTAAAATAATCAATCAAACGCGAGTGCCGGGTTTTTTAAACTTGTTCTTCGGTATTTTACCTGTTCGGTGGCGTGGGATTTAGATCTATCAGTTTGAAATCCTCTACGGTCTTCGGGAACGCGGTCAGAACCCAGCCTCTTTTTATACATTCGTAGCCGGATATGTATTTCTAAAACCGTGTAACATTAAAACAGGCATCTGCNTCCTCTACGGTCTTCGGGAACGCGGTCAGAACCCAGCCTCTTTTTATACACTCGTAGCCGGATATGTATTTCTAAAACCGTGTAACATTAAAACAGGCATTTGTACGAGAACTACTTTTATCGTACTTCAACGATTTGAATTCTAATCTCAGGCTTTGGCCTCTCTCCCCACTTGATCTCGAATGATCGCAGCTTGTTTCCTAAAGCATTCTGCTGTAAACGCGCCTGTTCCTCGATGTAATCGTAATCGACTATAATAAATAGTAAATTCCTACGCTTTGTTATAAATCAATTAATTAAAAACTGAAACGGATGAAGATTACTGTGGATAAGGTTGAACCGTTCGGATAGATATTTTGCCAGCGTGGTACACCCAGAACCTCTGGATCCGATGAGCAAAATGCGGAAAAGCGACGGTGCCCCGCAATGTTTCTTTACTTTCGCTAATTTCGCACAATCCTTCCCGAGTTCGTCGATGGATCTAATACCGACTTCGACTTCCTATCAAATATAATTTTTCAATCTCTATTTTAATGTATATATACTTATTTTGAAAACTCGACTAACTATTAGGCAATGCTTGTACACTTCGCGTAGCTCTCGCAAGTTTTTCAAGTATCGACGGAGTTTCGGACCCTTCGGTGCGTTCCTCGGATTACAAGCGTGCGGACAAGCGACATCCGTGCAAGTATTATCCCAGGTCTCTGGAAAAGAGATTCGGGTATATCGGATTCAATCACATATCGGTATATTTGTACCATATTCGTTTGAAACTATGAGTTGTATCACGTGCGTCGGAATTATTCCCATACGCTGAAATATTCGCGCTTCCTTTTTTGTTCTTGGTAAGTCTGTGCGATATAATAATTCTAATCATATTTTAAAATACTTTGTTTGCCTTGATTATTTCGAGCACTGTGTTTTTACCAACGAGTATCCAACCGCATTTATGCAAAGTTCCGCTTTCTAAAATGTTCTTCATCGCTTGCGCGAGGTCCTCCGACTCCTCACATCGACAAGCATCCTATTAAACGCGATGTGTTTTTTATTATAATTGCAATTCCTTTTTCTTAAAATAATTCTTGTTTACATCTGGCTGAGAGCAAGCCTGACGCAGATCTTTCAAAGTCAGCGGTTGCACTCCTAATTCCTCCTGAAGAACTTTGGCCAGCGCCATTCGCCCTGCGATAAGGTATTTTTTTAACGATATTTCATCTTTTCCAAATCTTATCAAAATTCGTTCTACCAAAGCCTGAGGGTGCCATGAGAATAATTTTCGATACGTCAAGCCTCTTTGCGGCGATTTGAAGATATTGTTTCATGAACACTAAATGGTCGTCAGGTTTCTGGATCATCAATTGAGTTCCGATTTCCTGTACGCGTTCAATGTAGAGACTTTGATCAAATTTATAGCGCAAATTTTTTTATCATGAACATATTTATATTATATTATGTATTGTCAAGAATACTTAGGTTATTCACATGAAATAATTCGTATATGCGGTGTTTCTCCATGTACGCTAAAAACCTTGCATTGAGGGTACGCGCCCTTTTCTCTGCATCTTGTAATCCTGCCATTCTTCAGATATAAATTATGAAAAATCTCAGATCAAAAGAATTGTAGTTTTAATTTACTTTTTCCAGTATTTAATTCAATTGTTCGGATTACGAAAATGATAAAACACCTAAGAAACTTCGTTATTGACTTTCAATTATGCAAATGATCATTCGTGAATTCCTGCAGTGTGCTACTTTCGAAGTGCGCTGGACATTGAATGGCGCCACGTGTTTTCACTTTTCCTGACTTTTCCTTTGCTTGCTGGACGTTACCAGGAGAGTGTGAAACTTTGAGGTTAAATAACCTAGACACACGTTGCAGCATGTCAAGCGATAAGACGGTGTCGGATGTCGCGAAGAAAATATCCGAGATGGACGTGGAAGAGACAGGAAGGAAGCTGACGCATAAAGAAAAGAAGAAATTGAAAAAACAGCAGGAGTATGAAAAAACGATGGAAATGTTAACGAAGACCGGTGGTCAGGGTCACAGTGAGCTCGAGACCAATTTCACTGTCTCCCAGACGCAGAGTCTGCAGCGTGGTAATCAACAACTGGAGAATGCTGTTGACATAAAAGTCGAAAATTTTAGTATTGCTGCTAAGGGAAAAGAGTTATTCACTAATGCTAGTTTGTTGATCGCACATGGCAGGCGTTACGGTCTAGTAGGACCAAATGGGTATGTTTTTCTCATATTCTCCATCAAATTGAGAAATGACGTCGGTATCTAATGATCATTGTGTTTATTTTTTAAGTCATGGAAAAACTACTTTACTTCGGCACATTGCGAAAAGAGCTTTCGCTATTCCACCTAACATCGACGTGCTGTATTGTGAGCAAGAAGTAATTGCTGACGATACTCCAGCTGTAGAAGTGGTACTTAACGCCGATGAAAAATGTAAAGAATTAACGACAGAATGCAAAAAATTAGAAGAACTGGTAGAACAAGGAGATACTTCAATTCAAAGCAGATTGCAAGAGGTAATTCATTGTGAATGAGTCATCTCTCATGAATAGAAATGCATTTTAATCATACTTTTATTTGACATAGGTTTACGAGGAACTGAAAGCTATTGGTGCCGATTCTGCTGAACCACGTGCTAGAAGAATATTGGCTGGTCTGGGTTTCAGCCGTGCCATGCAAGACCGGGCCACAAAAAATTTTTCTGGAGGCTGGCGTATGCGAGTTTCCCTTGCTAGAGCTCTATTCTTAGAGCCCACATTACTACTGCTTGATGAACCAACGAATCACTTGGATTTAAATGCTGTTATTTGGTTAGATAATTACCTGCAGGGTTGGAAGAAAACTTTGCTAATTGTTTCTCACGACCAGAGTTTCTTAGACAACGTGTGTACAGAGATAATTCATCTGGATCAGCAAAAACTGTATTATTACAAAGGAAATTACAGTATGTTTAAGAAGATGTATGTACAGAAAAGAAAAGAAATGGTAAAGGCTTATGAAAAACAAGAAAAACGACTGAAAGATTTGAAAGCTTCTGGTCAGAGTAAAAAGCAAGCCGAGAAGAAACAGAAGGAAGCTTTGACCAGGAAACAAGAGAAGAACAGAACAAAAATGCAAAAGCAGGAGGATGATAATGCACCCGCGGAATTGTTACAGAAACCTAGAGAATATATAGTTAAATTTAGCTTCCCCGATCCACCTCCACTGCAACCACCAATCCTTGGCCTTCATAGTACGTTCTTATATTTTGTATACCGTTTCGTGCAATAGAAATGTGAATTAAAAGAAGAATATTTTGTGTTTCAGATGTGAATTTTTCATACGAAGGACAGAAACCATTATTTATTGATGTTGATTTTGGCATAGACTTAAGTTCCAGAGTAGCTATAGTAGGTCCGAATGGTGTGGGTAAATCTACATTTTTGAAACTATTGACCGGTGACTTGCAACCGCTCAAAGGAGAATTAATAAAAAATCATCGATTGGTAAGTGTAGATCCAAGTCTATTTCATTTTGGGAAACAGAAATATGCATTCTTAAATCACATTTTTAATTTTAGAGGATAGGTAAATTTGATCAACATTCCGGCGAACATCTAACAGCCGAAGAAACGCCATCAGAGTACTTAATGCGTTTGTTCGATCTGCCGTACGAAAAAGCTAGGAAACAATTAGGAACATTTGGACTTAGTTCTCATGCGCACACGATCAAAATGAAGGACTTGTCGGGAGGTCAAAAAGCGCGTGTAGCTTTAGCGGAATTATGCTTGAATGCGCCCGACGTTGTCATTTTGGATGAACCGACGAACAATTTAGATATAGAATCGATCGATGCTTTAGCTGATGCTATCAACGACTACAAGGGAGGTGTTATCATCGTGTCTCACGACGAGCGTCTGATTCGTGATACAGAATGTTGTCTATATGTAATCGAGAATCAACAGATCAACGAAATCGATGGAGACTTCGACGATTATAGGAAAGAACTGTTGGAAAGTTTGGGAGAAGTTATCAACAATCCAAGTATAGCTGCGAATGCTGCGGTTCTTCAATGAACATTTCGCTTGTAGGAGATTATATCAGTTGTCCCTTCAGAAAAATATTCAGTGTATCAGACATTTTTTCGTATCAGAATTTCCAATAATGTTGCTACATTTTTAACAATGACTTCTAATTCAAATCATTATTGACGCCGTTTTGTTTGTCCCTAACTTATGTTCAGAGTTCATTATGTCTGATACAACGCTATCGCATTGTAATAAAGATATCTATCATGAACTATAATTGTCATATTATGTGGAAAATGATAATGAAATTAAGAGATATTTTAAACGTAATTTTCCACATAATATGACAATTATAGTTCATTGAAATAATTAGGCATATTAATCAAGTCTTCGAAGAAATATTTATATATATATAAATGTGTATTAACTTGTAATTATAAGTTCTTACACAGAACTATATTGTATTATAAATACTTCACGTTTGATTAAAAAAAGAAAATAAAAATGATTTGTATACTGATTCTTAATTAAGTCACATGCTTGCACGTATAATACATATAAAGGATTTTATAAAAAAATTCACAGACGAAATTCAAAATCATTTTTTCTTATCACGACACCTGGCGACACCGTTCACTATAGTAATTTTCAAGGAACGTGAAGAGTGAAAAGGAAAAGTGTTGGTTCTACTGAAATGCGTACAACCGGCGGCGCAATGTTCGCTGCCAAAAGGGGCAGACGAGTGATGTGAAAATTGTCAAATATTTTGTGCGAGGTGGTGTACCGCGATGAACTCGTTACCGTCAGGAAAGATCATCGCGAAGTCCAGCACGCTGGCGGATCAGATCCACAATTTGCAAGAACGTCTCAGAGCCGAGAATGAATCCCGAGACAGAGACAGACAGGGTAACGAGG